>JBCNJP010011267.1:0-17471 GCA_039602395.1 Deinandra increscens subsp. villosa
TTTAGGACCAATGATGGTCCAATAATGTGTGTTTAAGGGCAATGAGGGTCAGTTGGGACCAATGAGTCCCAATAAAGTGTGTATATAACCAATAAGTTGTGTTTACGACCAATTATGGCCCAATAAGGTGTGTTTAGTTGGGACCAATGAGTCCCACTAATGTGTGCATATAACAAATACGTTGTGTTTCGGACCAATGATGGCACAATAAAGTGGGTTTAGGGACAATGAGGGTTAGTTGGCACCAATGAGTCCTAATAAGGTGTTTATATAACCAATAAGTTGTGTTTACGGCCAATTATGGCCCAATATGGTGTGTTTAGTTGGGACTAATGAGTCCCACTAAGGTGTGTATATAACCAATAAATTATGTTTAGGACCAATGATGGCGCAATAAGGTGTGTTTAGTAGGGCAATGAGGGTCGGTTAGGACCAATAAGTCCTAGTAAGGTGTGTATATAACCAATAAGTTGTGTTTAGGACCAATGATGGCCCAATGATGTGTGTTTAGTTGGGACTAATGAGTCCCACTAAGGTGTGTATATAACCAATAAGTTGTGTTGGACCAATGATGGACCTATAAGGAGTGTTTAGTAGGGCAATGAGGGTCGGTTGGGACCAATAAGTCCTAGTAAGGTGTGTCTTATATAACCAATAAGTTGTGTTTAGGACCAATGATGGCCCAATAATGTGTGTTTAAGGGCAATGAGGGTCAGTTGGGACCAATGAGTCCCAATAAAGTGTGTATATAACCAATAAGTTGTGTTTACGACCAATTATGGCCCAATAAGGTGTGTTTAGTTGGGACCAATGAGTCCCACTAATGTGTGCATATAACCAATACGTTGTGTTTCGGACCAATGATGGCACAATAAAGTGGGTTTAGGGACAATGAGGGTTAGTTGGCACCAATGAGTCCTAATAAGGTGTTTATATAACCAATAAGTTGTGTTTACGGCCAAGTATGGCCCAATATGGTGTGTTTAATTAGGACTAATGAGTCCCACTAAGGTGTGTATATAACCAATAAATTATGTTTAGGACCAATGATGGCACAATAAGGTGTGTTTAGTAGGGCAATGAGGGTCGGTTAGGACCAATAAGTCCTAGTAAGGTGTGTATATAACCAATAAGTTGTGTTTAGGACCAATGATGGCCCAATAAAGTGTGTATATAACCAATAAGTTGTGTTTACGACCAATTATGGCCCAATAAAGTGTGCATATAACCAATATGTTGTGTTTAGGACCAGTGATGGCATAATAAAGTGGGTTTAGTGACAATGAGGGTTAGTTGGCACCAATGAGTCCTAATAAGGTGTTTATATAACCAATAAGTTGTGTTTACGACCAATTATGGCCCAATATGGTGTGTTTAGTTGGGACTAATGAGTCCCACTAAGGTGTGTATATAACCAATAAATTATGTTTAGGACCAATGATGTCCCAATAATGTGTGTTTAAGGCAATGAGGGTCCGTTGGGACCAATGAGTCCCAATAAAGTGTGTATATAACCAATAAGTTGTGTTTACGACCAATTATTGCCCAAAAAGGTGTGATTAGTTGGGACAATTGAGTCCCACTAATGTTTGTATATGACCAATACTTGTATTTAGGACCAATGATGGCACAATAAAGTGGGTTTAGGGACAATGAGGGTTAGTTGGAACCAATGAGTCCTAATAAGGTGTTTATATAACCAATAAGTTGTGTTTACGACCAATTATGGCCAAATATGGTGTGTTTAGTTGGGACTAATGAGTCCCACTAAGGTGTGTATATAACCAATAAGTTATGTTTAGGACCAATGATGGCGCAATAAGGTGTGTTTAGTAGGGCAATGAGGGTCGGTTATGACCAATAAGTCCTAGTAAGGTGTGTATATAACCAATAAGTTGTGTATAGGACCAATGATGGCCTAATAATGTGTGTTTAGTTGGGACTAATGATTCCCACTAAGGTGTGTATATAACCAATAAGTTGTGTTTAGGACCAATGATGGCCCAATAAGGTGTGTTTAATAGGGCAATGAGGGTCGGTTGGGACCAATATGTCCTAGTAAGGTGTGTCTTATATAACCAATAAGTTGGGTTTAGGACCAATGATGGCCCAATAATGTGTGTTTAAGGGCAATGAGGGTCAGTTGGGACCAATGAGTCCCAATAAAGTGTGTATATAACCAATAAGTTGTGTTTACGACCAATTATGGCCCAATAAGGTGTGTTTAGTTGGGACCAATGAGTCCCACTAATGTGTGCATATAACCAATACGTTGTGTTTCGGACCAATGATGGCACAATAAAGTGAGTTTAGGGACAATGAGGGTTAGTTGGCACCAATGAGTCCTATTAAGGTGTTTATATAACCAATAAGTTGTGTTTACGGCCAATTATGGCCCAATATGGTGTGTTTAGTTGGGACTAATGAGTCCCACTAAGGTGTGTATATAACCAATAAATTATGTTTAGGACCAATGATGGCGCAATAAGGTGTGTTTAGTAGGGCAATGAGGGTCGGTTAGGACCAATAAGTCCTAGTAAGGTGTGTATATAACCAATAAGTTGTGTTTAGGACCAATGATGGCCCAATAATGTGTGTTTAGTTGGGACTAATGAGTCCCACTAAGGTGTGTATATAACCAATAAGTTATGTTTAGGACCAATGATGGCGCAATAAGGTGTGTTTAGTAGGGCAATGAGGGTCGGTTATGACCAATAAGTCCTCGTAAGGTGTGTATATAACCAATAAGTTGTGTCTAGGACCAATGATGGCCTAATAATGTGTGTTTCGTTGGGACTAATGATTCCCACTAAGGTGTGTATATAACCAATAAGTTGTGTTTAGGACCAATGATGGCCCAATAAGGTGTGTTTAATAGGGCAATGAGGGTCGGTTGGGACCAATATGTCCTAGTAAGGTGTGTCTTATATAACCAATAAGTTGGGTTTAGGACCAATGATGGCCCAATAATGTGTGTTTAAGGGCAATGAGGGTCAGTTGGGACCAATGAGTCCCAATAAAGTGTGTATATAACCAATAAGTTGTGTTTACGACCAATTATGGCCCAATAAGGTGTGTTTAGTTGGGACCAGTGAGTCCCACTAATGTGTGCATATAACCAATACGTTGTGTTTCGGACAAATGATGGCACAATAAAGTCGGTTTAGGGACAATAAGGGTTAGTTGGCACCAATGAGTCCTAATAAGGTGTTTATATAACCAATAAGTTGTGTTTACGGCCAATTATGGCCCAATATGGTGTGTTTAGTTGGGACTAATGAGTCCCACTAAGGTGTGTATATAACCAATAAATTATGTTTAGGACCAATGATGGCGCAATAAGGTGTGTTTAGTAGGGCAATGAGGGTCGGTTAGGACCAATAAGTCCTAGTAAGGTGTGTATATAACCAATAAGTTGTGTTTAGGACCAATGATGGCCCAATAATGTGTGTTTAGTTGGGACTAATGAGTCCCACTAAGGTGTGTATATAACCAATAAGTTGTGTTGGACCAATGATGGACCTATAAGGAGTGTTTAGTAGGGCAATGAGGGTCGGTTGGGACCAATAAGTCCTAGTAAGGTGTGTCTTATATAAGCAATAAGTTGTGTTTAGGACCAATGATGGCCCAATAATGTGTGTTTAAGGGCAATGAGGGTCAGTTGGGACCAATGAGTCCCAATAAAGTGTGTATATAACCAATAAGTTGTGTTTACGACCAATAATGGCCCAATAAGGTGTGTTTAGTTGGGACCAATGAGTCTCACTAATGTGTGCATATAACCAATACGTTGTGTTTCGGACCAATGATGGCACAATAAAGTGGCTTTAGGGACAATGAGGGTTAGTTGGCACCAATGAGTCCTAATAAGGTGTTTATATAACCAATAAGTTGTGTTTACGGCCAAGTATGGCCCAATATGGTGTGTTTAGTTGGGACTAATGAGTCCCACTAAGGTGTGTATATAACCAATAAATTATGTTTAGGACCAATGATGGCGCAATAAGGTGTGTTTAGTAGGGCAATGAGGGTCGGTTAGGACCAATAAGTCCTAGTAAGGTGTGTATATAACCAATAAGTTGTGTTTAGGACCAATGATGGCCCAATAAAGTGTGTATATAACCAATAAGTTGTGTTTACGACTAATTATGGCCCAATATGGTGTGTTTAGTTGGGACTAATGAGTCCCACTAAGGTGTGTATATAACCAATAAGTTGTGTTTAGGACCAATGATGGCCCTATAAGGAGTGTTTAGTAGGGCAATGAGGGTCGGTTGGGACAAATAAGTCCTAGTAAGGTGTGTCTTATATAACCAATAAGTTGTGCTTAGGACCAATGATGGCCCAATAATGTGTGTTTAAGGGAAATGAGGGTCAGTTGGGACCAATGAATCCCAATAAAGTGTGTATATAACCAATAAGTTATGTTTACGACCAATTATGGCCCAATAAGGTGTTTTTAGTTGGTACCAATGAGTCCCACTAATGTGTGTATATAACCAATACGTTGTGTTTAGGACCAATGATGGCACAATAAAGTCGGTTTAGGGACAATGAGGGTTAGTTGGCACCAATGAGTCCTAATAAAGTGTTTATATAACCAATAAGTTGTGTTTACGACCAATTATGGCCCAATATGGTGTGTTTAGTTGGGACTAATGAGTCCCACTAAGGTGTGTATATAACCAATAAGTTGTGTTTAGGACCAATGATGGCCCAATAAGGTGTGTTTAGTAGGGCAATGATGGTCGGTTAGGACCAATAAGTCCTAGTAAGGTGTGTATATAACCAATAAGTTGTGTTTAGGACCAATGATGGCCCAATAATGTGTGTTTAGTTGGGACTAATGAGTCCCACTAAGGTGTGTATATAACCAATAAGTTATGTTTAGGACCAATGATGGCGCAATAAGGTGTGTTTAGTAGGGCAATGAGGGTCGGTTATGACCAATAAGTCCTAGTAAGGTGTGTATATAACCAATAAGTTGTGTCTAGGACCAATGATGGCCTAATAATGTGTGTTTAGTTGGGACTAATGATTCCCACTAAGGTGTGTATATAACCAATAAGTTGTGTTTAGGACCAATGATGGCCCAATAAGTATTGTTTAATAGGGCAATGAGGGTCGGTTGGGACCAATATGTCCTAGTAAGGCGTGTCTTATATAACCAATAAGTTGGGTTTAGGACCAATGATGGCCCAATAATGTGTGTTTAAGGGCAATGAGGGTCAGTTGGGACCAATGAGTCCCAATAAAGTGTGTATATAACCAATAAGTTGTGTTTACGACCAATTATGGCCCAATAAGGTGTGTTTAGTTGGGACCAATGAGTCCCACTAATGTGTGCATATAACCAATACGTTGTGTTTCGGACCAATGATGGCACAATAAAGTCGGTTTAGGGACAATAAGGGTTAGTTGGCACCAATGAGTCCTAATAAGGTGTTTATATAACCAATAAGTTGTGTTTACGGCCAATTATGGCCCAATATGGTGTGTTTAGTTGGGACTAATGAGTCCCACTAAGGTGTGTATATAACCAATAAATTATGTTTAGGACCAATGATGGCGCAATAAGGTGTGTTTAGTAGGGCAATGAGGGTCGGTTAGGACCAATAAGTCCTAGTAAGGTGTGTATATAACCAATAAGTTGTGTTTAGGACCAATGATGGCCCAATAATGTGTGTTTAGTTGGGACTAATGAGTCCCACTAAGGTGTGTATATAACCAATAAGTTGTGTTGGACCAATGATGGACCTATAAGGAGTGTTTAGTAGGGCAATGAGGGTCGGTTGGGACCAATAAGTCCTAGTAAGGTGTGTCTTATATAACCAATAAGTTGTGTTTAAGACCAATGATGGCCCAATAATGTGTGTTTAAGGGCAATGATGGTCAGTTGGGACCAATGAGTCCCAATAAAGTGTGTATATAACCAATAAGTTGTGTTTACGACCAATAATGGCCCAATAAGGTGTGTTTAGTTGGGACCAATGAGTCCCACTAATGTGTGCATATAACCAATACGTTGTGTTTCGGACCAATGATGGCATAATAAAGTGGGTTTAGGGACAATGAGGGTTAGTTGGCACCAATGAGTCCTAATAAGGTGTTTATATAACCAATAAGTTGTGTTTACGGCCAAGTATGGCCCAATATGGTGTGTTTAGTTGGGACTAATGAGTCCCACTAAGGTGTGTATATAACCAATAAATTATGTTTAGGACCAATGATGGCGCAATAAGGTGTGTTTAGTAGGGCAATGAGGGTCGGTTAGGACCAACAAGTCCTAGTAAGGTGTGTATATAACCAATAAGTTGTGTTTAGGACCAATGATGGCCCAATAATGTGTGTTTAGTTGGGACTAATGAGTCCCACTAAGGTGTGTATATAGCCAATAAGTTGTGTTGGACCAATGATGGACCTATAAGGAGTGTTTAGTAGGGCAATGAGGGTCGGTTGGGACCAATAAGTCCTAGTAAGGTGTGTCTTATATAACCAATAAGTTGTGTTTAAGACCAATGATGGCCCAATAATGTGTGTTTAAGGGCAATGATGGTCAGTTGGGACCAATGAGTCCCAATAAAGTGTGTATATAACCAATAAGTTGTGTTTACGACAAATAATGGCCCAATAAGGTGTGTTTAGTTGGGACCAATGAGTCCCACTAATGTGTGCATATAACCAATACGTTGTGTTTCGGACCAATGATGGCACAATAAAGTGGGTTTAGGGACAATGAGGGTTAGTTGGCACCAATGAGTCCTAATAAGGTGTTTATATAACCAATAAGTTGTGTTTACGGCCAAGTATGGCCCAATATGGTGTGTTTAGTTGGGACTAATGAGTCCCACTAAGGTGTGTATATAACCAATAAATTATGTTTAGGACCAATGATGGCGCAATAAGGTGTGTTTAGTAGGGCAATGAGGGTCGGTTAGGACCAATAAGTCCTAGTAAGGTGTGTATATAACCAATAAGTTGTGTTTAGGACCAATGATGGCCCAATAAAGTGTGTATATAACCAATAAGTTGTGTTTACGACCAATTATGGCCCAATATGGTGTGTTTAGTTGGGACTAATGAGTCCCACTAAGGTGTGTATATAACCAATAAGTTGTGTTTAGGACCAATGATGGCCCTATAAGGAGTGTTTAGTAGGGCAATGAGGGTCGGTTGGGACCAATAAGTCCTAGTAAGGTGTGTCTTATATAACCAATAAGTTGTGCTTAGGACCAATGATGGCCCAATAATGTGTGTTTAAGGGAAATGAGGGTCAGTTGGGACCAATGAATCCCAATAAAGTGTGTATATAACCAATAAGTTATGTTTACGACCAATTATGGCCCAATAAGGTGTTTTTAGTTGGTACCAATGAGTCCCACTAATGTGTGTATATAACCAATACGTTGTGTTTAGGACCAATGATGGCACAATAAAGTCGGTTTAGGGACAATGAGGGTTAGTTGGCACCAATGAGTCCTAATAAAGTGTTTATATAACCAATAAGTTGTGTTTACGACCAATTATGGCCCAATATGGTGTGTTTAGTTGGGAGTAATGAGTCCCACTAAGGTGTGTATATAACCAATAAGGTGTGTTTAGTAGGGCAATGAGGGTCGGTTAGGACCAATATGTCCAAGTAAGGTGTGTATATAACCAATAAGTTGTGTTTAGGACCAATGATGGCCCAATAATGTGTGTTTAGTTGGGACTAACGAGTTCCAATAAAGTGTGTATATAACCAATAAGTTGTGTTTAGGAGCAATGATGGCCCAATAAGGTGTGTTTAGTAGGGCAATGAGGGTCGGTTGGGACCAATAAGTCCTAGTAAGGTGTGTCTTATATAACCAATAAGTTGTGTTTAGGACCAATGATGGCCCAATAATGTGTGTTTAAAGGCAATGAGGGTCCGTTGGGACTAATGAGTCCCAATAAAGTGTGTATATAACCAATAAGTTGTGTTTAGGACCAATGATGGCCCAATAAGGTGTGTTTAGTAGGGCAATGAGGGTCGGTTGGGACCAATAAGTCCTAGTAAAGTGTGTCTTATATAACCAATAAGTTGTGTTTAGGACCAATGATGGCCCAGTAATATGTGTTTAGTTGGGACTAATGAGTCTCACTAAGGTGTGTATATAACCAATAAGTTGTGTTTAGGACCAATGATGGCCCAATAAGGTGTGTTTAATAGGGGATTGAGGGTCGGTTGGGACCAATATGTCCTAGTAAGGTGTGTCTTATATAACCAATAAGTTGTGTTTAGGACCAATGATGGCCCAATAATGTGTGTTTAAGGGAAATGAGGGTTAGTTGGGACCAATGAGTCCTAATAAGGTGTTTGTATAACCAATAAGTTGTGTTTACGACCAGTTATGGCCCAATATGGTGTGTTTAGTTGGGACTAATGAGTCCCACTAAGGTGTGTATATAACCAATAAGTTATGTTTAGGAACAATGATGGCCCAATAAGGTGTGTTTAGTAAGGCAATGAGGGTCGGTTAGGACCAATAAGTCCTAGTAAGGTGTGTATATAACCAATAAGATGTGTTTAGGACCAATGATGGCCCAATAATGTGTGTTTAGTTGGGACTAATGAGTTCCACTAAGGTATGTATATAACCAATAAGTTGTGTTTAGAACCAATGATGGCACAATAAAGTGGGTTTAGGGACAATGAGGGTTAGTTGGCACCAATGAGTCCTAATAAGTTGTTTATATAACCAATAAGTTGTGTTTACGACCAATTATGGCCCAATATGGTGTGTTTAGTTGGGACTAATGAGTCCCACTAAGGTGTGTATATAACCAATAAATTATGTTTAGGACCAATGATGGCCCAATAAGGTGTGTTTACTTAGGAAATGAGGGTCGATTAGAACCAGTAAGTCCTAGTAAAGTGTGTATATAACCAATAAGTTGTGTTTAGGACCAATGATGACCCAATAATGTGTGTTTAGTTAGGACTAACGAGTCCCACTAAGGTGTGTATATAACCAATAAGTTGTGTTTAGGACCAATGATGGCCCAATAAGGTGTGTTTAGTAGGGCAATGACGGTCGGTTGGGACCAATAAGTCCTAGTAAGGTGTGTCTTATATAACCAATACGTTGTGTTTAGGAGCAATGATGGCCCAATAATGTGTGTTTCGGGACAATGAGGGTTAGTTGGCACCAATGAGTCCTAATAAAGTGTTTATATAACCAATAAGTTGTGTTTACGACCAATTATGGCCCAATATGGTGTGTTTAGTTGGGAGTAATGAGTCCCACTAAGGTGTGTATATAACCAATAAGGTGTGTTTAGTAGGGCAATGAGGGTCGGTTAGGACCAATATGTCCAAGTAAGGTGTGTATATAACCAATAAGTTGTGTTTAGGACCAATGATGGCCCAATAATGTGTGTTTAGTTGGGACTAACGAGTTCCAATAAAGTGTGTATATAACCAATAAGTTGTGTTTAGGAGCAATGATGGCCCAATAAGGTGTGTTTAGTAGGGCAATGAGGGTCGGTTGGGACCAATAAGTCCTAGTAAGGTGTGTCTTATATAACCAATAAGTTGTGTTTAGGACCAATGATGGCCCAATAATGTGTGTTTAAAGGCAATGAGGGTCCGTTGGGACCAATGAGTCCCAATAAAGTGTATATATAACCAATAAGTTGTGTTTAGGACCAATGATGGCCCAATAAGGTGTGTTTAGTTGGGACCAATGAGTCCCACTAATGTGTGTATATGACCAATACGTTGTGTTTAGCACCAATGATGGCACAATAAAGTGGGTTTAGGGACAATGAGGGTTAGTTGGCACCAATGAGTCCTAATAAGGTGTTTATATAACCAATAAGTTGTGTTTACGACCAATTATGGCCCAATATGGTGTGTTAGTTGGGACTAATGAGTCCCCCTAAGGTGTGTATATAACCAATAAATTATGTTTAGGACCAATGATGGCCCAATAAGGTGTGTTTAGTAGGGCAATGAGGGTCGGTTAGGACCAATAAGTCCTAGTAAGGTGTGTATATAACCAATAAGTTATGTTTAGGACCAATGATGGCCCTATAAGGAGTGTTTAGTAGGGCAATGAGGGTCGGTTGGGACCAATAAGTCCTAGAAAGGTGTGTCTTATATAACCAATGAGTTGTGTTTAGGACCAATGTTGGCCCAATAATGTGTGTTTAAGGGCAATGAGGGTCAGTTGGGACCAATGAGTCCCAATAATGTGTGTATATAACCAATAAGTTGTGTTTACAACCAATTATGGCCCAATAAGGTGTGTTTAGTTGGGACCAATGAGTCCCACTAAGGTTTGTATATAACCAATAAATTATGTTTAGGACCAATGATGGCCCAATAAGGTGTGTTTAGTAGGGCAATGAGGGTCGGTTAGAACCAATAAGTCCTAGTAAGGTGTGTATTGAACCAGTAAGTTGTGCTTAGGACCAATGATGGCCCAATAATGTGTGTTTAGTTTGGAATAATGAGTCCCACTAAGGTGTGTATATAACCAATAAGTTGTGTTTAGGACCAATGATGGCCCAATAAGGTGTGTTTACTAGGGCAATGAGGGTCGGTTGGGACTAATAAGTCCTAGTAAGGTGTGCCTTATATAACCAATAAGTTGTGTTTAGGACCAATGATGGCCCAATAATGTGTGTTTAAGGGCAATGAGGGTCCGTTGGGACCAATGAGTCCCAATAAAGTGTGTATATAACCAATAAGTTGTGTTTACGACCAATTATGGCCAAAGAAGGTGTGTTTAGTTGGGACCAATGAGTCCCACTAATGTGTGCATATAACCAATACGTTGTGTTTAGGACCAATGATGGCACAATAAAGTGGGTTTAGGGACAATGAGGGTTAGTTGGCACCAATGAGTCCTAATAAGGTGTGTCTTATATAACCAATAAGTTGTGTTTAGGACCAATGATGGCCCAATAATGTGTGTTTAAGGGCAATGAGGGTCAGTTGGGACCAATGAGTCCCAATAAAGTGTGTATATAACCAATAAGTTGTGTTTACGACCAATTATGGCTCAATAAGGTGTGTTTAGTTGGGACCAATGAGTCCCACTAATGTGTGCATATAACCAATACGTTGTGTTTAGGACCAATGATGGCACAATAAAGTGGGTTTAGGGACAATGAGTGTTAGTTGGCACCAATGAGTCCTAATAAGGTGTTTATATAACCAATAAGTTGTGTTTACGACCAATTATGGCCCAATATGGTGTGTTTAGTTGTGACTAATGAGTCCCACTAAGGTGTGTATATAACCAATAAATTATGTTTAGGACAAATGATGGCCCAATAAGGTGTGTTTAGTAGGGCAATGAGGGTCAGTTCGAACCAATAAGTCCTAGTAAGGTGTGTATATAACCAATAAGTTGTGTTTAGGACCAGTGATGGCCCAATAATGTGTGTTTAAGGGCAATGAGGGTCAGTTGGGACCAATGAGTCCCAATAAAGTGCATATATAACCAATAAGTTGTGTTTACGACCAATTATGGCTCAATAAGGTGTGTTTAGTTGGGACCAATGAGTCCCACTAATGTGTGCATATAACCAATACGTTGTGTTTAGGACCAATGATGGCACAATAAAGTGGGTTTAGGGACAATGAGGGTTAGTTGGCAACAATGAGTCCTAATAAGGTGTTTATATAACCAATAAGTTGTGTTTACGACCAATTATGGCCCAATATCGTGTGTTTAGTTGGGACTAATGAGTCCCACTAAGGTGTGTATATAACCAATAAATTATGTTTAGGACCAATGATGGCCCAATAAGGTGTGTTTAGTAAGGCAATGAGGGTCGGTTAGAACCAATAAGTCCTAGTAAGGTGTGTATTTAACCAATAAGTTGTGTTTAGGACCAATGATGGCCCAATAATGTGTGTTTAGTTTGGAATAATGAGTCCCACTAAGGTGTGTATATAACCAATAAGTTGTGTTTAGGACCAATGATGGCCCAATAAGGTGCGTTTAGTAGGGCAATGAGGGTCGGTTGGGACTAATAAGTCCTAGTAAGGTGTGTCTTATATAACCAATAAGTTGTGTTTAGGACCAATGATGGCCCAATAATGTGTGTTTAAGGGCAATGAGGGTCCGTTGGGACCAATGAGTCCCAATAAAGTGTGTATATAACCAATAAGTTGTGTTTACGACCAATTATGGCCAAAGAAGGTGTGTTTAGTTGGGACCAATGAGTCCCACTAATGTGTGCATATAACCAATACGTTGTGTTTAGGACCAATGATGGCACAATAAAGTGGGTTTAGGGACAATGAGGGTTAGTTGGCACCAATGAGTCCTAATAAGGTGTGTCTTATATAACCAATAAGTTGTGTTTAGGACCAATGATGGCCCAATAATGTGTGTTTAAGGGCAATGAGGGTCAGTTCGGACCAATGAGTCCCAATAAAGTGTGTATATAACCAATAAGTTGTGTTTACGACCAATTATGGCTCAATAAGGTGTGTTTAGTTGGGACCAATGAGTCCCACTAATGTGTGCATATAACCAATACGTTGTGTTTAGGACCAATGATGGCACAATAAAGTAGGTTTAGGGACAATGAGTGTTAGTTGGCACCAATGAGTCCTAATAAGGTGTTTATATAACCAATAAGTTGTGTTTACGACCAATTATGGCCCAATATGGTGTGTTTAGTTGTGACTAATGAGTCCCACTAAGGTGTGTATATAACCAATAAATTATGTTTAGGACAAATGATGGCCCAATAAGGTGTGTTTAGTAGGGCAATGAGGGTCAGTTCGAACCAATAAGTCCTAGTAAGGTGTGTATATAACCAATAAGTTGTGTTTAGGACCAGTGATGGCCCAATAATGTGTGTTTAAGGGCAATGAGGGTCAGTTGGGACCAATGAGTCCCAATAAAGTGTATATATAACCAATAAGTTGTGTTTACGACCAATTATGGCTCAATAAGGTGTGTTTAGTTGGGACCAATGAGTCCCACTAATGTGTGCATATAACCAATACGTTGTGTTTAGGACCAATGATGGCACAATAAAGTGGGTTTAGGGACAATGAGGGTTAGTTGGCAACAATAAGTCCTAATAAGGTGTTTATATAACCAATAAGTTGTGTTTACGACCAATTATGGCCCAATATCGTGTGTTTAGTTGGGACTAATGAGTCCCACTAAGGTGTGTATATAACCAATAAATTATGTTTAGGACCAATGATGGCCCAATAAGGTGTGTTTAGTAAGGCAATGAGGGTCGGTTAGAACCAATAAGTCCTAGTAAGGTGTGTATTTAACCAATAAGTTGTGTTTAGGACCAATGATGGCCCAATAATGTGTGTTTAGTTGGTAATAATGAGTCCCACTAAGGTGTGTATATAACCAATAATTGTGTTTAGGACCAATGATGGCCCAATAAGGTGTGTTTAGTAGGGCAATGAGGGTCGGTTGGGACTAATAAGTCCTTGTAAGGTGTGTCTTATATAACCAATAAGTTGTGTTTAGGACCAATGATGGCCCAATAATGTGTGTTTAAGGGCAATGAGGGTCCGTTGGGACCAATGAGTCCCAATAAAGTGTGTATATAACCAATAAGTTGTGTTTACGACCAATTATGGCCAAAAAAGGTGTGTTTAGTTGGGACCAATGAGTCCCACTAATGTGTGTATATGACAAATACGTTGTGTTTAGGACCAATGATGGCACAATAAAGTGGGTTTAGGGACAATGAGGGTTAGTTGGCACCAATGAGTCCTAATAAGGTGTTTATATAACCAATAAGTTGTGTTTACGACCAATTATGGCCCAATATGGTGTGTTAGTTGGGACTAATGAGTCCCCCTAAGGTGTGTATATAACCAATAAATTATGTTTAGGACCAATGATGGCCCAATAAGGTGTGTTTAGTAGGGCAATGAGGGTCGGTTAGGACCAATAAGTCCTAGTAAGGTGTGTATATAACCAATAAGTTGTGTTTAGGACCAATGATGGCCCTATAAGGAGTGTTTAGTAGGGCAATGAGGGTCGGTTGGGACCAATAAGTCCTAGTAAGGTGTGTCTTATATAACCAATGAGTTGTGTTTAGGACCAATGATGGCCCAATAATGTGTGTTTAAGGGCAATGAGGGTCAGTTGGGACCAATGAGTCCCACTAAGGTTTGTATATAACCAAAAAATTATGTTTAGGACCAATGATGGCCCAATAAGGTGTGTTTAGTAGGGCAATGAGGGTCGGTTAGAACCAATAAGTCCTAGTAAGGTGTGTATTTAACCAATAAGTTGTGTTTAGGACCAATGATGGCCCAATAATGTGTGTTTAAGGGCAATGAGGGTCAGTTCGGACCAATGAGTCCCAATAAAGTGTGTATATAACCAATAAGTTGTGTTTACGACCAATTATGGCTCAATAAGGTGTGTTTAGTTGGGACCAATGAGTCCCACTAATGTGTGCATATAACCAATACGTTGTGTTTAGGACCAATGATGGCACAATAAAGTAGGTTTAGGGACAATGAGTGTTAGTTGGCACCAATGAGTCCTAATAAGGTGTTTATATAACCAATAAGTTGTGTTTACGACCAATTATGGCCCAATATGGTGTGTTTAGTTGTGACTAATGAGTCCCACTAAGGTGTGTATATAACCAATAAATTATGTTTAGGACAAATGATGGCCCAATAAGGTGTGTTTAGTAGGGCAATGAGGGTCAGTTCGAACCAATAAGTCCTAGTAAGGTGTGTATATAACCAATAAGTTGTGTTTAGGACCAGTGATGGCCCAATAATGTGTGTTTAAGGGCAATGAGGGTCAGTTGGGACCAATGAGTCCCAATAAAGTGTGTATATAACCAATAAGTTGTGTTTACGACCAATTATGGCTCAATAAGGTGTGTTTAGTTGGGACCAATGAGTCCCACTAATGTGTGCATATAACCAATACGTTGTGTTTAGGACCAATGATGGCACAATAAAGTGGGTTTAGGGACAATGAGTGTTAGTTGGCACCAATGAGTCCTAATAAGGTGTTTATATAACCAATAAGTTGTGTTTACGACCAATTATGGCCCAATATGGTGTGTTTAGTTGTGACTAATGAGTCCCACTAAGGTGTGTATATAACCAATAAATTATGTTTAGGACAAATGATGGCCCAATAAGGTGTGTTTAGTAGGGCAATGAGGGTCAGTTCGAACCAATAAGTCCTAGTAAGGTGTGTATATAACCAATAAGTTGTGTTTAGGACCAGTGATGGCCCAATAATGTGTGTTTAAGGGCAATGAGGGTCGGTTAGGACCAATAAGTCCTAGTAAGGTGTGTATATAACCAATAAGTTGTGTTTAGGACCAATGATGGCCCTATAAGGAGTGTTTAGTAGGGCAATGAGGGTCGGTTGGGACCAATAAGTCCTAGTAAGGTGTGTCTTATATAACCAATGAGTTGTGTTTAGGACCAATGATGGCCCAATAATGTGTGTTTAAGGGCAATGAGGGTCAGTTGGGACCAATGAGTCCCACTAAGGTTTGTATATAACCAAAAAATTATGTTTAGGACCAATGATGGCCCAATAAGGTGTGTTTAGTAGGGCAATGAGGGTCGGTTAGAACCAATAAGTCCTAGTAAGGTGTGTATTTAACCAATAAGTTGTGTTTAGGACCAATGATGGCCCAATAATGTGTGTTTAAGGGCAATGAGGGTCAGTTCGGACCAATGAGTCCCAATAAAGTGTGTATATAACCAATAAGTTGTGTTTACGACCAATTATGGCTCAATAAGGTGTGTTTAGTTGGGACCAATGAGTCCCACTAATGTGTGCATATAACCAATACGTTGTGTTTAGGACCAATGATGGCACAATAAAGTAGGTTTAGGGACAATGAGTGTTAGTTGGCACCAATGAGTCCTAATAAGGTGTTTATATAACCAATAAGTTGTGTTTACGACCAATTATGGCCCAATATGGTGTGTTTAGTTGTGACTAATGAGTCCCACTAAGGTGTGTATATAACCAATAAATTATGTTTAGGACAAATGATGGCCCAATAAGGTGTGTTTAGTAGGGCAATGAGGGTCAGTTCGAACCAATAAGTCCTAGTAAGGTGTGTATATAACCAATAAGTTGTGTTTAGGACCAGTGATGGCCCAATAATGTGTGTTTAAGGGCAATGAGGGTCAGTTGGGACCAATGAGTCCCAATAAAGTGCATATATAACCAATAAGTTGTGTTTACGACCAATTATGGCTCAATAAGGTGTGTTTAGTTGGGACCAATGAGTCCCACTAATGTGTGCATATAACCAATACGTTGTGTTTAGGACCAATGATGGCACAATAAAGTGGGTTTAGGGACAATGAGGGTTAGTTGGCAACAATGAGTCCTAATAAGGTGTTTATATAACCAATAAGTTGTGTTTACGACCAATTATGGCCCAATATCGTGTGTTTAGTTGGGACTAATGAGTCCCACTAAGGTGTGTATATAACCAATAAATTATGTTTAGGACCAATGATGGCCCAATAAGGTGTGTTTAGTAAGGCAATGAGGGTCGGTTAGAACCAATAAGTCCTAGTAAGGTGTGTATTTAACCAATAAGTTGTGTTTAGGACCAATGATGGCCCAATAATGTGTGTTTAGTTTGGAATAATGAGTCCCACTAAGGTGTGTATATAACCAATAAGTTGTGTTTAGGACCAATGATGGCCCAATAAGGTGCGTTTAGTAGGGCAATGAGGGTCGGTTGGGACTAATAAGTCCTAGTAAGGTGTGTCTTATATAACCAATAAGTTGTGTTTAGGACCAATGATGGCCCAATAATGTGTGTTTAAGGGCAATGAGGGTCCGTTGGGACCAATGAGTCCCAATAAAGTGTGTATATAACCAATAAGTTGTGTTTACGACCAATTATGGCCAAAGAAGGTGTGTTTAGTTGGGACCAATGAGTCCCCACTAATGTGTGCATATAACCAATACGTTGTGTTTAGGACCAATGATGGCACAATAAAGTGGGTTTAGGGACAATGAGGGTTAGTTGGCACCAATGAGTCCTAATAAGGTGTGTCTTATATAACCAATAAGTTGTGTTTAGGACCAATGATGGCCCAATAATGTGTGTTTAAGGGCAATGAGGGTCAGTTCGGACCAATGAGTCCCAATAAAGTGTGTATATAACCAATAAGTTGTGTTTACGACCAATTATGGCTCAATAAGGTGTGTTTAGTTGGGACCAATGAGTCCCACTAATGTGTGCATATAACCAATACGTTGTGTTTAGGACCAATGATGGCACAATAAAGTAGGTTTAGGGACAATGAGTGTTAGTTGGCACCAATGAGTCCTAATAAGGTGTTTATATAACCAATAAGTTGTGTTTACGACCAATTATGGCCCAATATGGTGTGTTTAGTTGTGACTAATGAGTCCCACTAAGGTGTGTATATAACCAATAAATTATGTTTAGGACAAATGATGGCCCAATAAGGTGTGTTTAGTAGG
>JBCNJP010011268.1:0-17469 GCA_039602395.1 Deinandra increscens subsp. villosa
TAATAATAATAATAATAATAATAATAATAATAATAATAATAATAATAATAATAATAATAAACCAACGTAATTAATCAAATCAAATTCGTGAAATAGTAAACGTAATTTTATTTAGTTTAATATTATTTCTGATAAATACAAATAAAACATATAACTTATTAAATGATTACTCGGTGTGTTTCTAAAACCCACGTCTAGTCAGAAGAAGATGAGTCTCCACTTCAAAGAAAATTTTAGTATGACATAATTAATAAGTGGTATCACTTCAAAATGATGAGTGAATGATTTTGGTTTAAAACTCGAAGATTTCATGTGAAGAATGTGTGTAAATTTTAAAATAGCAGAGAGGAAACGAATGAAGAAAAAAACTTCATGCAAATAACGATGCCACGATTGACGAACAAAAGAATCGTTCATGCTTTAGAGTTGAATTTGGAGAGCCCTATACGCGGCGTATAGGGCTATACGCCGCGTATAAACTGTCTGACGCGACATTACCAGTCTGACATGTCGTGTCCATATACGACGGCTATACGCGTCGTTTATAGAATGAGACAAAACGTACCTAGGACTATACGCCTCGTATATATCAATATGCAGCGTATGTGTTAGTCAAACCTTGTACTGACGTAGTAGATTAACAAAGAATTCTTTGTTTTTTTCCTCTACATGCCACGTATACCTCTATACGTGAACACGTTATACAGGGATATAAAAATAGGCTTCGTGTGTATCCCCGACAACGCCCTTTGAATAACTCGACTCAATAACATTAAAGGCAGTAGTCCAGTTATACTATCTACACCGTCCAGTTATAAATCGCTGTTCGAAAAAAAATAATGTAGACCTAAGTCTCACAGAATTAAATTATAGAGTGAATTTTAATATATAAATAATAAATATTTAATGGTGTGCGCATAGTTATTTAGCTGTTCATAAAATCATTTATTTTTGAGATTTATTTTCAGAGATTGTGTTGTCTGAAAAGCTTTCCATCCCAATCATTCAATCAGTCAATTGGCATGCTTTTCAAGCACAAAACATTATCGTTATATATACGAGTAAAATATAATAATTATTTTTATTATATAATTAAAAATAAACTACTGCAACATTATAGTTTTTGGCTCTAGAGTCTAGATATACACACGAGAAAACTGATATCCACACAAACGGCCCAATACCAAATCTGAGAGAGTGCGACCCGTTAGATTGATCTTTTTGTTTGGTCCTATGGGACCAAACTAGTGACGGAATCAAAAAAGTTTAAGTAGGGGATCAAATTTGATCTTACACTTACTAGATATTAATTTTTTTCAACGGCAAACACAATCTTTATTTTACACCTAACCTGCTTCTAAAATCATCATAAATACACTTCGTGTGATTTGAACCAATAATCGAGTATTTGATTGTAGAGTATATCACTTAACCGCTAAGTTGTCATCTTAAAACAAAACTACATGCTAGTATAAATGATATATATAGATATATATAGGGTGAAGTTCCAGTGAAGTCATTGATTTTGCCTAAGTTCACAATCTGGACCATTTGATTAAATGGTGGATGGATAAGACTGGAAGGGTAAAATAGGGAGAACAAGTATTGTTGACTTTTTTTCAAGTTTCTCCTCATTTTTTAAACGGCCATAACTTTTTCATACGACGTTATTTTCGAAGACGAATTTCACCATAATTATAGTAGTGATTTTATCTTTAACTTGAGACTAGGTTTGCTCGATTTGGATAAAAATAATTTGACGTTTTTTTAGCGTTTTCCAGCACAGATCAGCACAGACACAAAACACAACAGTACAGACACACAACAGACCAACATAGACCAGTATAGACCAGCATAGACCAGCACAGAAGACTAATCTACCAGCACAAGAGCACAAATTCCACCAGCAAAGTGTATAAAAAAATTTAAAAATTAAAAAAAAATATGTCTAGGCTTCGAATTAAGGTCTGAAAATCAGCAGGACCCTAAATCGTTACTAGCAGAATCCAAAAAAAACATTCTGGAAACGCGTCGTAAAAAACGTCAATTTTTTTCCATATCGAGCAATTCTAGTCTCAAATTAAATATAAAATCACGACTAGAATTATGATGAAATTCGTTTTCGAACATAACGTCGTATGAAAAAATTATGGCCGTTTAAAAAATATGGGGAAACTTGAAAAAGTAAAAGAGAGTTGTTCTCCTCATTTTACCCTCGAGCCTTAAAGATTTTTTCAATCTCATCTCCTCCAATCTTATCTATCCACCATTTAATCTAATGGTCCAGATTATGCCTCACTAAACTTAGGCAAAATCAATGACCTCCTTTGATCCTCCTCCTATAATGATTACTTTTGTTTACCGATAAATGTAACATTATATATATGATGAAAAAAATATCACTAGATAATATATATGTAGGGGTTGGATCAAAAAACAAATTGATTTGTCTAAAAGAATAGGAATCAATATGATTATGACATTTGGCACAATTAAAATATAAGAATAAGGGCATTTTAGTCTTAAATCAAATCAGTACACATAGTGTTGTTTTAACACAAATTAGTACATATATAAAATCAGTACAATTTTAATGTAAACCAACATAATTATATGTATTGTTTTACTTTAAAACAATACTGTAGAATCGGGCTACCGATGATAGCTAGATAGACCGGAGTCTAGGACGAGCTACACCGATAGGTCGACTACGGGAATAAAATTGCGAGCCTTCGACCAGACGGGTCTCGACTCGGCTGGTATCTTCAAAACAAAGAAACACCGTTGTTCTTGGAGGGCAGGACAGGGAGTCCTGCTACCAAGCTCGGGCGTGAGAATAAGTATGTGTGTCGAGAGATTAAGTGTAATCAAGCCGAAGCTAAGCGCATTGAATGAATTCTAACCTGGTGGTTGGGTTGTATTTATAACACTTAACCTTTTGTAGTGTCATTAATACTGATTGCCCAAAGGAGGTATATTGCAGGCATGCGTCTTGGACTATGCCAAGTTCCTACAGTACACGTTTTGGGTAATCACATTAAATGTGGAGTCAGGTCGAGTGTCGGTACGTCGACCTGTTAGTGTGGGAGCATTGGTCTGTAGTGCCCATTTAGGACTTGTCGTGTTCGAGGGTCGACAATCGTTTATGTCGTGCAACCAACACCGAGCGTATGGTTGGTCGACCTCTTACGGGTCGACCTGTGGTACATGTTGTGTGTCGGCCTGATAGCGGTCAACTATCTTTTGCGTGGTGTCTCTTGGTTGGTTAATTACCTAGCCGACACCCTTAACTTGTGCGTTGTTGGGTTGGATGTGCGGGCATGTCTACTTGTGATGTCATCCTAACCGGACATACGTCATCAGCCCCCCAGTCCGGTATGTGGTGGTCTGGACATTACTATCGGACTAGGAGGAAAGTTGTAAATTTTCATTTTGAACTTTTGAGCGTCGGCTAGCCGCGCTGGCTGAGATCTGTTGAATGGTAATGCGTGACAGCTGTGGACACGTGCTGGGCTTTTTGTGGGCTTGGGTGATGGTTGCGTGATAGTACCGGGGGGTAACTCAACCGTCGATTTGGGTTTTTCTATAAGTATCCCCTTTTACCCTCAGTTTTTACTACCGTCAAATCTGCCTTTTACTCCTTTCTTCTCAATAGCTCTCTGTGCTTTGTCTTTCGATCTGCTTTATCGCCTCCGTGCGTCGTCTTCTTGTCTTCTTTCGGTACATGGTTCTTCCTTTCGGTCTTTATAAAATTTATGCTTTAATGGCACCCTTAGGAATTAGGGATTTTAGATCTTCGCTTACCCAGGCCGAATTAGATGAACATTGTAGACGTTTCAGCATTTCTAGGAAGTTGAGCCCTACTCTTTCGTTGCCGACGGCTTCTATTAGGGATGCTCCGGATGATATGGTCGGCTTGTACACCACATCCTTTAGTAATAGCCAACTGAGGATTCCTTTGACAAAACTTTTTATAAGTGTCTTAAAGCACAATATGGTGCATATTAGTCAGTTTCACCCTAACGCTATTCTAAGGATGACCCACTTTAAGGCGACTTGCTGGGCATTAGGTAGAGAGCCGACATCTGGTAACTTCCATTGCTTTTATAGGATATAACATCAGGGGGATTGGTTTACTATGGAACAACGTCGGGAGAAGTATGAAGATGGGTCTGTCAGCCCATGTTATTTGGACTGGTTGCCGACCAATTTGAAGGATTTTTCTGATAATCCGTCTTTTCAGGTCATTTCCTGACTTTAACTGAACTTAAACTGTAATAAAATGTTGTGAACATTTATGTTTTGATTGCGTTGACTTAGCAAATTAGGATTTTGTGTGATCATCACTATACGAGCATGCACTTAAGCCTGAATGTTTGATGTGTAAGAGCATGTTCCTGGTGTGGTCGTTACTGTGCGAATATTTGTCTAGATTGCAAACTAGGCTAGACTGCTACCAGCGGACCAGTGGCGGACCAGATGGTCCGCCGGACCATCTGGTACGTTGGTTAGTTGGTACCGCTGGGCAGGTTGCCTATAAATAGGTGAAGTCTAGTTTGGAATGTTTAGATTTCTGGTCATTTGTATTTATGTTGAGAGGAGAGGTCTGTCCAACCTCTCCCGAGCTTCAACGATGTGAACTCCTTCGGTGTAATCATTCGACACAATAAATGATTAGATTTCTTCGTCTCTATCATTCTATGATCTGGAAACGATCCGTATATGGTTTTACATGATGTTCTATGATTTTATGTAAATCATACGTTACGATTTCAGGTGAACGTTGTGTCATTTTATGTGACAATAAAACCTATGATTTTATGTGATTTTATACCTATGATATATATATAATATATATATATATATATATATATATATATGTATATATATATAAAGATCAATGGAAAACAAAGTTTTAGTTGGAAAACTGGAAAACCAAAGGAAAATTATATTAAATGAAGGCTATTTAGGTAATTTTGGTGCTCTTTTTTTTCTTATTGAAATTTTTGTGTCTCTCCACCTAATGGCCACCTAACAACCTTAAAAAAAATACGTTCTTTTTTGTTTTGGTTCGTCTGGCTATGTTACATATATGTAACATTGTATATTGTTTACGTTGCGTATATGCAAGATAGCATGTTACATATATGCAAGATAGCATGTTGCATATATGCAATGTATGAAACATACAGTGTTGTATATATGCAATGTATGAAACATACAATGTTGCATATATGCAATGTACGAAACATACAATGTTGCATATATGCAAAATATTATGTTGCATATGTTGTATATATGCAACATAGTCAGACGAACAAGATGAACAAAATTTTTTTTTTTTTTTGCTTTTTATATAAAGTTATCATTTGTATATATGTGAAATTAAAAAAAAGGAAAAAAAAGAATGAAAAATTACCCAAATAGCCTTCATTTAATATAATTTTCATTTGGTTTTCCAGTTTTCCAAATAAAAGTAGTTTTCCAAGGAACCTTACCCTATATATATATATATATATATATATATATATATATATATATATATATATTCTATGATTTTATATGAGCTTAATTATCTAATCACAAGTTATTATTTATAATTTTATGTGACTTGAATACATAAGTATAGGTTTATAATCTACGATTTTATGTGGGTTAAACTCATGATTTTATGTGAACTTTGGATGTTTATATATATAAATTATTATCATGATTTTATGTGACAATGAGATTTATATATTCCTTATAAATGTTATACGTCAAATATATTTTGTCACACCCGTATATCAATCGTTTAAACATTTTCAGTTAACCTCGTTAGGGTTCCGTTAACTTTTTATAACATGGAGGGGCTTGTTATGTCATTTCTCAAACTCTTTTAACTAACAAAACCCACAAGGATGAATCTGGAAATCACCTAAACTTTTTGACCACCTTGTAACTTTGCGGAGGACCTAAAGTGTCAATACCCTATAGTTGATGATGAATGGGCAGTTTCACGAATTCAAAGCCGGTGATCGGTTTCAAACCAATCGTCACCCCTTGTCAATCTCGATTTCAATAACCAATTCGCAATCAATGGGGATTAGATATCATTAATTTGCAGAAAATTAAACCCACACACAACCTCGCAACCTCTCTGTTCGCTCTCATTCTCTAAATTTTTCCAGCAATGAAGAAACCGCCGCAGAGCCACTGTTGGTCGGTCTCCGCCACTATTTGGCAATACCTTGGACATCGTGCACCACCGGGTAACAACCACAAACCGCTGTCAAGCAACCAAACCAAGTTTGGAACTCGGAGTCGACGTCGGGTTCGAGTTTTCGGGTTCGATTTCGTCATCTAATCGCATCAAAATATCATCTTCGATTTAAGGTACTTATTCATCCTTGTTATTCGCATCGTTTCCCTACTTCTGTTTCTGTTGTCACGCTTTTTCGGTGACCGGAGTCGAACTCCGGCGACTCTAGGGTTAAAGGGGAAGAAGATGATCCGATGGGGGTCAGATTATAAATTTTTATTCGGCTAAATAAACAAACAGCCCGTTGGCGCAGTGGTTTAATCGCTGGAATTTTCCGCAAGGGACGCGGGTTCGATCTCTGCCCGCCGATTTTTCTTTTCTCTTTTATTAATCCGACCAGATCGCTGCTGTTGTTTATAATTTCTGTTTCGATCAGTAAACTTGTCCCAATGGTTTGAGCGCTGTAGTGTAAACCGGAGGTTGCGGGTTCGAGCCCGAGCGATCTCTATCTTTTTCTGATTTTTGGTGAATGGTGTTTTTGGACTTGTGGTGACATAAAAGAAAAATTGGTGTAAAATGTTTATTAGAAGATAATAAAACCCGCGAACTATCGAATTGGTTTAGAAAAATTTTAAAAGTTGTCGGTTTGATTTAAAACATAAACTAAACGGTTTCGATACGTGGATTAATACAAATTATAGTTTTTATTCACAATTCGTAATAATTATTCGTATTGTCGTTTAATATATATTTATATATATATTTGGTCTATCAAGACTCGTGAGAATATGTTATGGATTATATTTGTGGATCTCGTTTATAAATTAGTTATTAACGTCGTTGCGCGTTTGAGTTATACACATATATTATACATATATATATATACGTTTATTTTGGACCATTGAACTTAGAAAAAATATAAATTACTGATCTATAATATACCTTCGCGTCTTTTCAATAATCGCTCGGATTCGGCAAATGTGTCATCCTCGACTCGTTTTGGATTTGTTGAACCCTCGTCATGTCATAGTTTGAAATTATTTTATTCACTGTTGGTCTAGACTTAGTCGTTTCCGATTGAACACACACTTATGTATATATGCTCGTTAGGTGTTTGGTAGAGTACACAAGACCTGCTAGTTGCTACTCGTTGTCATTATTTATCTGTAATTCTGCCTTGGGTGGTGAAACCAATGTTCTTGTTGATGAGGAAGTCGGCAAGACGAAGAAGGATAAAGCAACTCGCAAGAGCAAAGCTTCCGAAGCCGACAGTCAAACTGATAGGTCTGAGAGCGGCCATCGCTTAAATCATATGGTGGTTCGTGGGGGTGATGTGGCTGGGAAGCGGTCGTCATCCCATCTGCGTGACGAGGGTACCAACTCTGAAGTCGATATAATTTCCTTGGGGGAGGAGGAGCAGGAGGAGGGGGAGGTGTCTCTTACTGATAAGAGGAAAAAAGAAAGCTGACGATGCTGCAGCTAGTGTAAGTGTCCCGCTCTCTCCTTTGTTTAGCTCTCGGTTACCCGACGAGTTTGACGATTTTCTCCGTAACCTGCAGGCGGTGGGGTCAGAGTTCACTGACACTGGTCGTGTGACGGTGGGGTGACAGTTGAAAAGGCATGTTCATTCTGAAGAGGCGAAGACGGATCAGTTTGTTATGGAGGACAGTGATTTCGCGTCGTCACCCCTTCATGAGGTTGACCCGGCTGCTGCCGACCAAGTCTTTGTGCCTGAATGGCAGATAATCAATTGTTCTCGGCTCGACTCAACCAAACTGTGCTGAGTTTGCCCACTTCAGCATCCCGACGGGCGCATGCGTTGAAAGTGATAATGAAACTCCCGAGGAGGCCCGTCGGAGGGCCACGTTCAAGTTTACCCGGGCCTATGTTGCTGGTATAGGCATGGTTCAGCGAATGCCAGGCTTGAAAAAACCTTGGGTAGCTTGAAGTCTCGCTTTTCGGCCAAGAGGTCCGAGGCCAGCATGTTGAAGAAGGATATTGGCGACCTGAGAATAAAGTATGATAGTGCTGATCTTGAGAAGGTGTCGGCCTTGGAAAGGGAGGTTGAAGAACTCAGGGCTGGGAAACTGGCCAACGCCGAAGCTCGTGCTGCCCTTGAGGCATCGGTAAAGAACATGAAGTTTCCCTTGGTGATCTTCGTAAGCGGTGTGATGACGATGTTGTTCGTCTTGCTGTCGAAGTGAAGGGGTTGACTGCCGACCTTGGTAAGCTGAAGGTCGAGAAGGACCGACTGTCTGATCTGTATAAAGGCGCTCAGGGCCAAGTGAAGCAGTTGGGCGATGACCGACAGTGGCTGATCGAAGAGGGTCCATAGTTTGTTGTTGGCCGACTACATGGTAGTTTGCCGTATAAACAGAAACTTGGTAAGTTCCAGAGTGTCGTGATGAGACGAGGAGCTCACCTGGGTTTTGTAGCGGGCTAAGAGCACGCCACTGCCGGGAAACCTCTGGCCGAGGCAAGTATTGCAGGCCAGAGTCGGATGTGGCATTCGGTGAAGCGTCCAAGAGGTATGCTCAGGTGAAGTACAAGTACTTGGACAGTTTGTCCGAGTGTGTGAACAAGACCCGGGCTGATTTTCAGGCTGTTGACCCGAAGGTGGATTACCTGGCCGAGACGCCTTTTGGGACGGTCTTTGCTCCTGTTGGGCGACTGTAAACCGAGATCCCATGTAGATAGGTTCCTGTTTGTTATTTCTCTTTCACCCGATTGGGTAGTACTGTAATGCCGGTCGACTTTGTATTTAATGGAAATGTTTATATTTGACACCTTGTGTTTGCCATTTTATTTTCAAAGTACTTGTGATGAATGATAGTGGAAATCTATACAGTTAATACGGTAAAAATTCGGAATACGGTCAAGGACCGATATACGATATATCGGTTATCTCGGTGAAATATCGGTGGGATATCGGTCATTTTAATATATAGTTATGTACATTAAAATTTTATAGTGTGTGTGTGTGAATGAGATGTTAATCTCAAAAGGTTACACATATCCCACATTGGTGGGTAGACAAAACAAGGTGTCGTTTAAATGTGTAGTCATCCAAGAAAGATTTGAATCATGTGCTATGTTTTACTCCGGCTACTACCCTCGCACAGGGGGGGGGCAGAAATTGGGAGTTTTGCTCGAAGAACCAAACTCGTGCTCGCGCGACCTGCGGACACGAATGCAACTCAAAAACATGGGTCCGTGCGAGACCCGTTTTTTGGTGTAATTTTTTTTACCGCAAAATCAACCAGTTTTTCTGTTTTGGTGTTAATTTTTATAAAAAACAGTCCACCGTATTTTTAACATAATATCACCGAATTTTCAGGAAAAAATGGCGATATATCGGCAAATACGGCCGATTTTATCGCCACTGTATTTTACCACCGTATTTTACACCGTATTTTTTCCCAAGGTTCGATATCCCACCGATATCCCGGTGGGATATCAGCCGTATTAACTGCCCAGGTGGAAATATGTATGTTTGTATGACCGAGTGTGAATGATTCATCGTGTCAGCTTTTATTACTATATTCACATTATATTGTGTGATTGTATGTTGTCGGCCCGCGACTTGTAATAACATTTGAATTGTTAAATAACATTATATTGTGTGATTGTATATTCACATTATATTGTGTGACCGATGTGGCTGACTTGAGTCTATGAATTATGTAATAAGTGATCTATTATTGTAATCTAGCCGACATTATCCAATCGGTTCGAGCAATTATAATTAGATGCAAGTATGTATTTAAAAGGGGACACAAATTTAAGGCATTTGGTGTCGACTTTCATTAAAATAGAATGTGTAGAGATCCTTTTAAGATAAACATGTCGAACAGAGTAGGTTTTGTTTTACAAGTAGCACTTTTTGAGTTGCATTGCATTCCAGTGTCGTGGAACGGCTTTTCCTTCTATAGTTACTAGCTTGTAGGATCCTTTGGCGTGTGCCTCACTGACTTGGTAGGGTCCTTCCCAGTTTGGTGCCAATTTACCCTGGTTTTCTTGTCTGCTTGCTTCATTGTGTCGAAAGACGTAATACAAAACAACATAAAAGTAGTTGTTTTATTGCAAAAGAAACGTACAATACAAAACAATACAAATTATATTGTTTGAATGTAAAAAAGTATAATTATTACAAATTAATACACTTTTTTTAAAATCAGTACATATATGACAAACTAGTACATTTTTTTAAAAGAACTTAAAAAAAATTATATTATACTCATATTAAAGAGAGAAAAAAATGTCCGTTATTATGGTGTAACTTTTATAAAAAAATAATGTCGTATGAAAAAGTTATGATCATTTAAAAAACGTGAGGAAAAACTAAAAAAAGTCAACAAAAGAGGCTATATCAAAAATACCCCCGTTCTTTAATTTCCTTTCATATTCTATTGCATTTAAATCTCAGCCGTTGATTTCTAAAATCAATGGATGAGATCTTTTCCTATTCTTTTTAGGCAAAATAAGCTTTTTAGTGGATCCAACCCCTATATATATATATATATATATATATATATATATATATATATATATATATATAATAAAAAGGAATTGAAAAACATATAACAAAAGATTATTAAATCAAATAATAACCTAAAAATAAAATCTACTTCTATATCATCATACTATTATATAAAAGAAAAGATTTTCTTAACACATGTCATTCTCACACTCAATTTCATAATTGTTTTCCCTCCCAAATTATCCCCTCTTATTTTTAGTGTTTTGGTATTTTCATGGCAATAAATAAAAAATATTTATTGTAAGGATAATCACCACCCTAATTAATCAGTTATTTGTATTTCCATGGCAAAAAATAAAATATATTTATTATAGGGATAATCAACATCTAATTAGTTAATTATATGAAAAAAAACTTATTTCTATTAAACGAAAAGTTTGGATATATATCCACTGTTTATTTATTGTCTTCTAAATTATTTAATAACCAATTATTTAATTACTTAATTTAATATATAATATAGTTTATTAAGTTACATCTATCTATCTATACTATATAATAAATAAAAAAGTTTGTTCATACTCTAATTATTAAAAAAAAGACACTTAGCATCATCATAAAATTTTGGATTAAGTCAAAAATTTAATAAATAATTATCCAAATACTAAATTTCCATATTATGGTTTATTTAGTTGAAACATTTAATAAGTATCCAATAAATAATTATTCAAATACAAATTTTTATATTAAAGTTAGCAATTATCCAAATACTAAGGTCGTGTTTGACGCGCCATAAGCTAGCTTATAAGCTAGCTTTTTAATGTTACCAAAACGGGGCTTTTTCAAAAGCTAATTTTTTAAAAAAAAACTTCGTTTGGTAATGTTAAAAAGCTACCTTATAAGCTAGCTTTTGAAAAGCTAGTCGGAGTAGCGTTTCAACTAGCATTTATAATATTTCTAGTTTTACCCTTCCCTAACTAATTATTTATACTTTGTTTTTAACTTTTAATTTATTTAAGTACATGTACTTTTATGTCATTTTATATTTTTCAGCTAGTTTTTACCAAACGTTATTTTTTATCAGCTAGCAACTAACTTATCAGCTAGCATCTAGCTTTTTAGCTAGTGTGTCAAACACAGCCTAAATTTTAATTTTAAGATTAACATTTTATTCAAGATAATATTTTTATTACATATATATTATATTTTATTAAAATAATATATTTTATTGCATATACTTTAATGCTTTAATATAATATTTATAATACTTTGTTCATAATAATATTTTAATTAAATAATATGCATGTAATATAAAATATTTTATTCTATTTAATTTTATAATTTTTTTTTACCTTAGTTGAGTTTAAATTCAAATTTACCAAGTATTTCATTTTAATATAATAAACAAAATCCTTATTTTTCATGACTAGATTTCTTTTCTTAACTGCAAACACTAGGTTACTCAGGGGTCTCATCATCTTAAACGATGTTACTCATGACACGTTACGACCGCAGTCCGTACGAGTAACCAAGACCCTCTCCGTTGCACATACATCCCAGAGGAAACCTACTGTCGTAAAACCTCTGACCCAACTATAATTATTGAGAAGTTTTTTATATAGATATAAAAATACATAATTGTCGTAGATTATGATTGTATTTATAGTTTTTTTTTTAAATCAGTCGTGTAGATTATGATTGTGCTTAGAGAGGATTTAAATAATAGTATACTAGTTATATAAAATAAAATGACAAACAAATAAATGATAATCTAACCGGTAAAACACTCGTTTAAAAAGAATAGGTAAACAGAATGTGAGACAGGTTATAGTAAGAAGTTTCATAAGGGTAAGAAGGGTAAGAAGGAATCTCATCTCTTAGATCGTCAATTAAATGAATATCAATGACTCTAAATTAATTGATGGAGAATAAGAATTATGAAAAGACATTTTAGTCTCAATCACTTTTGTTGACTTTTTATCTTGTTCTCTCATTATTTTTAGAACTTCATAACTTTAGATATGGCATTATTTAAAAATAAAACGAGTGTTTCTTTATCTTCAAAACACGTACAGTGTTACTATATAAAAATATTTTTTTTACTATTTCGATTTTTCTAGTGTGTCATTGTGTCACATTGTGTCATTGTGTTTAATATTCGTCATTGTGTCTTTTCACTTGTAATTTGTGTCTAATACTTGTCATTGTGTATATGCTCGTTATTGTGTCAAATATTCAGATAATTGTGTCAAAATTTCATCTCATTGTGTCAAAATGTTCAGATCATTATGTCATATTGTATAAAAAATATTCAGATCATTGTGTCATCTTGTGTTAAAAATCAAAAAAGTAATTATTTTTTTATATAGCAACACTATACACGTTTTGAAGATAAAAAATGCTCGTTTTTATGTTGTATTTGTGACGCCCACTCCCAGACTTGGTACCAGGAGGGGTCACTCATCGGATTTACTCATGAACACGTGGCACAACAGAGATAAGCAACGGAAAATTTAAAACTTTATTTATTATAAAGCCAAATACGTAAAGTAATTGAGATAATTTACAATCTATCTATATAGTGACTAACTATATCCGTCTTTATTTATCTACAACTAGCCAGCACGCTCATCAGCTTCCTCTATAGCTTGCCCGATCAATCTCTTATCACGAGGGCTCCGCCCTTGCTCCCAAACGTCTCACCTTCACCTGACATACATATGGTTTCGGGAAAAGGTCAGCTTACGCTATTGAGTTCTACATTTTAAAAACTTTACCTCGTTCGTGAGGTAAAAACCTTTGAACCTGCAAAATCTCTTTTTACAAACATTTATCAAGTATAACACATAACAAAATTATACATAACATAACGTCATAATCAAACACGTTTCTCTAGAAAACATCTACCTCAATAACCTTTAACTCCTACGACCTGAATTCCATATATCTCTATGTTGGATTTAGGTGTCCAGACCCGACTAAATCAAGTACCCGACCCGGTCAAGACCCGTAAGAGTTACACTGGAGGCAACGGGTTTTTAAGTCCGCTTATCTTAATAACCGGAAAATTCGCAGAAGAATTAAATATTTATTAACCTGTTTAATAAATATATTGATTAATTAATTATTATTAGTCATTATGATTAATTAAGCAACGAAAGACTTTAAATATTATTTACGTCTTAGAAGACAATTAACGAATCAGTCTTTTGATTAATATTTGCTAAGTCTCGGCTAGCGACAAATGTTTTAATGAGTTAAAGTGTTAGTCCCGCAGTTGAAAGCTTCGATTAAGGATTAGATAAAAACAAGGGACAAATCGGGAACTTAATCAATTATATATAACTTATTAAGGAGACGAAAACCCTAATCGTGAGATTAGAATTTTCGACCTCCTCCTCTCCCTCTCTCCCTGCGATTTTCGGCCTAGCCCTAGGTCGCCGCCGCCACCGGTTTTCTCCGATGGTTCATCCAATCGATCGCGATAACAAGAAATCCTCAACCACCGCCGAGTCGCAGTCGCCGTTACACCCCATGTCCGCCGTCGTTGCCCGTCGTCCGCCGCCGCAACCCTCCACGTCGCACTAGCGCTGCCGCCTCCCTCGCCTTCGCCCGCTTCCCGGCCGACCTAACCTCCACGAACCACTATCACACAACAAGTTCGCCCGTCGTCCGCAAACCCTAGTTCGCGCCCGATCCAACTTACGTGATTTTCTCGGTGCTCGAGTCACCGCGTAGTAAATCCGTCACAGCGAGGACCGTTTGATTCGCCCGTCGAATCGTAGCCTGTGAAACCCTAGCGTCACCCGTTGACTTTCTGTGTCTCGAACGTGTGTTTGAATAACCGCTCAGGTATATCTAAACTCGTCGTTAGTTTAGATTTATTTATTTTAACTTATTGTGGTATTGCGTTCTTGTTTTAACGCATTTTTTTGTGTTTGCGCGTTTTGGTGATTGTCGAATCCTGTTGTATATGTTTTACGTTAATAGACTGGTCTTCGCGTTTGTAAATTAAATCGTTTTTCCACTGCGTATTAAATTATTTGTTAATTCAATTATCTTGACTTTAATTGACTAATTACTCGGTAAATGATTTAATAATTATTTGTCTTAAATAATTATTCTATTAAAAAAATTTGACATTATCGAGGGGCCCGAATACCACTGTCGTAACCCAACACTCTATACCTTCTAGTTTCGTATACTGTTCAGGTGACTTTATCTGGAAGCCCCCAACCTCGGTACCGACAACCGTTCTATTTCTTCTATACCTTCCCGGTCTCGAATACTGCTCAGGTCACTTCATCTGGAAACCACAACTTTAGCAACGACAACCGTCCTACATTCGGTCCTTCCAGTTTCGAATACAGCTCAGGTGACTTCATCTGGAAGCCCCCAACCTCAGTATCGACCACCGTTCTCGTAACTTTAACTCTTAAGACGTTCTGTTCTATCGAACATCTCCTTAACCACCAAAGTACTACTACCTGCCCCTAGTTAGATATTCATATCACTTAGGTGTCCTAATAAACATGATAATGTACTCATATACTGCAACAAATGAACATCCCCCAATTTACCTAGGTGTATGTATATAGGATGTACCAGCAGCATATCCTCCACACTTTTGATATACCGGGTAACTTATATTACTGGCTTGTATACAGAATGTACCAGCGGCGTATCCACCACATATTAATACAGCAAATGCATCACCTGTTCTCATATAATCATATATACTCACTTGTGCGTTTATTAACAAACCCTTATCATTTGGACACATAGTTTTAAAGCAAATATAACACATAACTCTAATAATAATTTCATATGCATTATTCTATCATAATCATTTTATATACATTACTAACACGTTTAATCTCTTCATAACATGACACGTATCATTTCAAAGAGTTCATCAATTTATCAGTTAAGATAATCAAACTTTTAGATAAAAGCATTTCACATACTTTTTAAGTAAACAGTTGAACATTGTATGTATATGAGCTTGAAAACATTAAAACATTTAAAAGTGGGATCGCAGAAACTCACCTTATCTCTTTACTCGTTAAACTAAGACAGAACCTCTGACAGAATCCTTAGTTAACCTAATTCGCGTATCGTATGGCATTAACGCAAGGTTTAACATTATAAACATATCCTATGTTTATTTATCTCTTATATTATCTTAATAATATCTGATTATTAAGGTTTACTTCTTTTAAGGTCAAAATGACCAAAATACCCCTATAGGTATATTATCCCTCTAATATGAAGACGCGCATTCCTATAAATAAACGCTAACCCCGGGATCACCAGTGAGGTATGCCAGGTCCCAGTTGGGATTTATGCGACACCCCCGCTTTGCCAGAAACCCCAGTGTACAGGCGCTTACCCTTCCGGTCTGCACGAACTTCTAAATATCCGACTAACTCGGTATTTTAAATACTTTATCATTTATCCATTTAAACCCCATATATACTTATTATATATATAAACATAGTTCCATACCAAAAATCAAGTACCCATACCCTCCGGATTATTTTATATTAAATAATCATTATTCAAAACCCTAATATCACGTTTTTCTCGTTTCTTTATCAAAACTCATTTTCTTTTCAAGCCAAGTTATGGCATTATCCATTATAATATTTTATAATATAGTTTAAAATACCAAAGCTTAATTTAATACCGTTTGCTCAATTTGGGTAGAACAACGTTATGAAAACCCAAATTATGACCCGTTAACAAAACCATTACCAAACCTTTTCCAATTGTGTAAACTTAGGGATTTCTTAAAACATATTAAATTAGGATTACCTATAAAAATTCAGACCCTAATTCCCAACCGATTATCCAATTTTAGCAAAACAAGCTCAAGAACCCTAATTTTAAATCATGTCTAGAAACCATACTTAGACATAATATTATCAAAAAACTGAGATAGGTTATTGTTAAACATACCAAATAAGGGGTGAATGCAGAATTTCAGCTCCGGAAGCCTCACCATTTGCATTAATTGCTCCGACGAAGTGGCTGGTTTGGAAATAGGGTTTTTGAGTTGTTTTTGAGTGAATTCGCAGATTGTTTGGACGAATTGAGGCCCCCATTTATACCATTTGATGCGTCCTAAGGCCCTTACAGGTGTTATGGTGACTAATCCTAAAAAATCGACGCGTATAGGGGTTAAACTTGAGCTCTAAGTGTGTGTTGTGTCCTAAAATTGGACCTGATGTGAAATCTGTCCGCTGTGCCTCCTTCGCGTACCGCGCCAGTATGGTGGGTGTGGCTCGCTATACGCGAGCCACTGATTTCCGGCTAGCTTTCACTTTTTTACATATTTAGCCCTTCTACTTTGGTTTAATGCATTCTAGCCCCCTAAACTTCTATTCTTTTATCATTTTATGTACCAAAACATTATGGGACATAATTCTAATAATTTCTAAGGTTTTAAGGTTCGAGATTCGTACAATAATATATATATATATAGGGTAAGGGTCATGTGAAAATAACTTTTATTGCGAAAACACGAAAACAAATATTAAAACCTCTATAAATTTTTCATAAGTTAATATATTTTAAAGAAATTTACACCAAAATCCTTAAAATTATGTTATCTTAAGTTCTGGAAAAAAATTAAATAAAAACCAATTTTTTTTAAAAAATTATTATTGCACAGGTGCAATAATTTTTTATTATTATTATTGCACATATGCAACAATATTAAAACCTTTATAACTTTTTCATATGT
>JBCNJP010011269.1:0-17463 GCA_039602395.1 Deinandra increscens subsp. villosa
AAGTTTTGTTCAATCTCAAAGTTGAGGGGGTAAAGTGGTAAGTTTTTTTAAATTTTTGAAACAAAAGAAAATGAGAGGAGGGGGTCGGCAACCCTCACTCTACCCGCCTCCCTCTTTCTCTCCCAAACCCTAATCCGCCGGCCACCATCACCATTCACCCTCGCCTCCTGCTCCGACCACCACCGCGCACCACCACCTCTACCGCCTACCTCCTGCGACCTCACAGCCACCATTCCCGTCATCATCCAACCACCTCAGCGCCACCATTCTACCCTGCACCACTGCCGCCGCTGCTCCTCTCCGATTTGCTGCCCTCCGCCACCGTCGTCATCATCCGAAGTCACCTACTTGATCGAAATCACACCCTGACCACCCTCCCAGTGTCAATTTTGAGCGATGGCCCCTCGACTGAAGCGAGCTGCTAGACCAGCTTCGGATCGTCTCGAGTATGTGTTCGTTTTCTGTATTTTTAAGTCGGGATTGTAAGGGATGATGGGTTGGGACTGGTAGGTGTGTGAAATTGTGTCAATACTTGGATATATGCACTGTTTGTTTAAGTTGCAGGTTTAAAATCGAAGGAGATGACACTTTTCGATCGCATCAGGGACTTTTCGATCAGCCCCTCGTGCTTTTCGATCAGCCCTGATGCTTTTCGATCTCAGATTGCCGAGGTCCTGACGCTTCTCGATCGATGGCTTTTCGATCAGCCATCATGCTTTTCGATCAGCCATCATACTTTTCGATCAGCCCTTGTGCTTTTTGATCAGCCTTTAGACTTTTCGATCAGAAGCTCCGGCTTCTCGATCGAGAGTAACACTCTTCGATCAGGGGCTTAAGCTTCTCGATCCCACTCAACACTTTTCGACCAGTATGCTCGGTAACCTTGGACCTTTCCGATCGGATGGATGCTTTCCGATCGAAACCCTGTTTTTCGATCGGAAAGGTACCTGATGATATTTTTCAATGGTTTTCATTCAATGGATTTTTCTGTGTTTTGGATGTTTATCTGTGTCTGTGAGTGCAGGGATTTAGAGTTTGTCAAAGATCACAATCAGGTTGCTTATTTACTGGATCCACCTGCTGAATACAAAGAGAAGTATCTCTCAATGATAGCTGGTCTCAAGAAATGCTGTCTATATTTTGCACTCACAACCAATCCAGTGATTTCCAAGCGGATGATGCAAGAATTCTGGAAGACAGCTTATGTATCTGATGATGGAAAGAAGATTCTGGCAAAGATTCAAGCAACTGAGATCATGCTGACTGAAGAAACTTTCAGACAAGCCCTCAGGTTGAAAGATACTGCTGCTGATTCAACATTGCTTGACAAAGAGATGGTGTCCCAGTGTTTAAGGGAAATGGGATACATCGCAGTTTCTCCACCAACTATGAAAGCTCTTATTCCGCCATACTGGAGAATGCTGGCACATTATTTACAAAAATGTGTCATTGCAAAGAAGAGTTCTACCGATCAACTGAACCAAGTGCACACCCACGCAATGGTGTCACTTATCAGAGGTGTTCGGTTCAACTGGTCACGAATGATTTTTGAAGATGTGAAGGCTGTTGTTTCAAGAGACAAGAAGTTTGCAGCAGTTCCCAGGTTTATCCAGTCTGTTCTGGATTCAAGATACCCGAACCTGAGGAAGACCAATAACACACATGACACAAAGCCAATGGGTATTGAGGTGTTTCCTATGATTAACCCAAAGAAGAAGTTGTCAGATCAGATGCCATTTGGAGATAAGTTTGGAGAGTTTGCTGAGATTGTGAGAGAGGAGGTCCCTGTTAACGGAAATGCATCCGTAGATGAAGAACACAATATGACTCCTCCTCATCAGAGAGTGGTTGATCTCCCTGATGATTCTGACTGGGAAGAATTTGATTTGAATGATGTGCGGATTGGAGCACTCAATTTTGAAGGTGATGAGTCAATAAACTATGACACGTATCTGGATGATGTTGACCTTGAGGAAGTTGAGACTGAGACAACAGAGACTCCATTGATCAGATAACGGAAAGCCACAGAGGATCCTCCCCTCGGTGCTTCTGTTACAGATGATTTGACTGATATGACTGAGACTGTGTCAGCTGCTACACCACACCACACTGAAGGCCCTAGTGACCTAAGGAGAAGAAGACTGGATTCTTATGTGCCACCAGTCACAAGTTCCAGTGCTGGTCCGTCTTCTTCTCAGCCCACAGCCCAAGATAAGGGGAAGGCAGTAGAAACCCCGGAGTTCAGATTAGAGAAGGAACTCAGAGCTGAGATAGCAGAGTTGAAAGCCCAAAATGAAACTCAAAGTGAGATTATTGTTGATCTGATTGATATTCAGAAGGTTCACAATACTGAATTGGAGAATCAAAAGAAGGTAAACAGAGAATTCTCAAGGCAGTTTAGAGAACTTCACAAACTGATCAGGCAGCTGAATTCAGAAAGATCAAGGCAAGGAGATAGAGTTGAAAGAGGATCGGGTGTAGGTGATTCCTCACAATCACCAGTATTTGACTTTGAAGCTGATATTCCTGATGAAACTCAACCGAGTTTACCTGATGCCTTGAGTGAAGATAAAGATACCAGGGATAGAGATTATATGACTGTTCCCGCTTCTGACTTTGATGGAGGTTGGGAGTCACAAACATTTGCCTATCCACCTGAGAGGTATCTAATTCAGCTGGGAGAACACTATCATGATAAACAAGGCATTACTGCACCAGTGAAGACATGGATGTTTGATGGTGAAAAGAACATGTTCGTAGTAAGAAGAAGGGGTCAGTATCCATTAGAGTATTACAAAAGTTGGACTCAATTCTACTCCTGGACGAACGTGGATTTGACTATGTTATATCAGGCTCCATTCTCCAACCCGTCGAACAATGATCAAGCTACGTATTTCTATAAGAAATTGGAGAAAGCTGTGAGGAGCAAGTTTAGGAGGTTTGAGGATTTTCCTCACAAGAAGTCGTATGTGATGAAATACAGAAAAGTTTTCAAATGGGATGGAAAGAAAAGTATCCCAGGGAAGGAAGATGAGAAGCTCAAGAAGTTTACAAATGTCTTGTATCCACCTACAGACAAGACAAAGACGATTCCTCTTCCCATGAGACATCCTGAAGACTGCCTGCATGACTTTCAAACATGGGCATATAGTGATTATTCTGAGAAGCAAAGATTCTCTGCAAGTCCCAGACCATTAATGTCATGGAAGTTCATGATCTGATGCGGTTTCACAAGAAAGACATCCTGGTCTTAGCTAAACATCAGATTGAGTGTAACCCTGACACTGAGGAATATGCAAAGTGTTACACTCGGGCAGTAGCTGAGATTGTGGCCAAGGAGCTCTGGTATGATCCAGCGACTGTGAATTTGTCCAAGAAGTTCAGAATGTGAAGACAGTCTAATGCTAAAGCCTAGGGGAAGATTGTAGAGACCTGAAATTTAAGGCTTTTGCATTAGATTGCTTTGGGCTTGTTTAGTTGTTTGGGCTAGTATTAATATGTAATTGGGCTAATATGTGTATGGGTTGTAGGTCCGATTTTGGTAATATGGGCCTAGGGGTTTACGAAATCCTTAGCTATATATAGAGTTTCTTTATATTTTGTAAAGGTTGCTAGTGTTTTTGTGGTGTTAGTGGTGATTATCGAAATTCTCCCTTGAGAATTTCGATCAAGGTGTAAAGCAGATTCCAGTGATCAATACAATCAGTTTGTCTTCTAATCGGTTTGTTTTACTTGTTTGATTATACTTTTCGATTACATTCTTTCACTGTTTTCTTGAATCAACTAGTTAAACCGGATTCCGCACGGTTTCACTAGTCTAGATATCGCGTGAGGGTTAGTTTGATCCTTACATGATCTCTTTCCACTTATAAACCTGCCAACATAAATAATCTTGGCGCAAAACGTCTCTTCGAGACTCCAAGATGGTTTGATTTTGAAATTTGATTTCTTATTCCGTGTTGATCAATCGAAAAGAAATAAGAAACAAAATCTTTTTGATTTATAAAAAATTCACATCAAAACACACCTAAAATCTTTTTGGTATTTTTTTATAATGAGAAGTAAATGCAATACAGTAATATACACTATTTTTGTCTTTTGCGAGAAAGATCACGACTTCGGATCATATTGAACATAACATGCTGAACTACACTTCAATTTCGATTATTGTAGCACATAAGCCATGTCGATTGCAGATATAATTTGTCCAACTTTAAACTCAGGCAGAATTATACTTATAACATCTGGATATGTTAAAGTATTGATTAGATTTGCATTGACCAGTGTACCCCACACTATCAGACATACTCAGATATGCTTTTTTTTATCACACTTTGTGATTTAATCACATAATGATTGTATCCATGATATAGTCAACTGTGTTCCATGAAAAAAGAAATAAGAACGTTAAATCGTCTACCTTAAGGTTGATCTTTCGATACGCAGATAAGGCCTCAGATTTAACAAAATAAGAAAATAAAACAAGTTGAAATTGTATAACCTAACAATAATCAGGTTGGTCTTGTGGACACGCAGAGAAAGTCCGATTAGTTATACGAAACACCAATGAAAATAAAGTAGAACATCAAACGAACAATAATCAAGTCGGCCTTGTGAGCACGCAGAGAAGTCCGATCGTTTGACAAAATAAAGAAAAAACAAGTTTAAATCTTTGCAAAATGAACACATGTATACACAGTGACTTCTCATTTATTTTTCACATATCTTTTTCTTGATATATCGTGAGATATGCATCAAGATGTTGTCCACTTGGTCAAGCATCATATTTTAGTGTATATCACAATTGAATACTTTCTGATTTGCCGAGCCTACCTTGCACATCGATCAAATGATCTTATGGCTTTTTCATCTATTTTATCCATGAGTCAGACGATGTAAGCCAATGTACCATCATTTCCCAATCATGTCGGATACAATTTCTCATTTTTCAATGTTTTTGGTTTTTTGCATTTTTCAATTGTTTTTGTATTTTCAAATTTCTCCCCTTAAAAATGACATCTCTATTTATAGATTTTCAGTTTTAACATTTAAAAAACAACACACTATTTTTGTATTTTGCAAACACAAACACCCCCTCAAAATGAGACGAAATGAAAAATAAAGAAATTGATTAACCAACACGAATACTCACTACATCAAAATTCACCTTTGGCCACGAAAAAAAACCGTGACCAAAGGTGTTTGGTCACGTTTTTTTTCCATTCCAATCGACACCAAAGGTCCCGTCACCTTATGTACCCTACGGCCACGTTACAATATCAGTGGCTGAAGCCACCTATAAGCGTGGCTAAAGGGTACTAATATTTATTGTTGTAATCAAACAATTCTTCTGGAAAGCGTGGCCAAAGGGTCCCAACGGCCACATATGTTTGTGTTGGTCCCGAAACAATAATCGTTCACGATATCGTAAATACAAACAAGTGCGGAATCCTTGTTTGTGAGTGATTCAAGAAGAAGATGATGAAAGAGACTTGATATAAGATGAAGAACAAGGCAACACAATCAAATCTTGAATGAAACTTGATCAATCTTCTATTAGATGAGTTCACGATCGTAAATACAATAGGGAGGCTGAAAATCGTAATCAAGAACTAGTAGTAATCATAAACTACTTGGGTATTTATACTACCCTTACAAAAGCCCTAATGAAAATCATAAACCCAACAAGTAGACCGGCCCATGAAGCCCACATCGTAATCACCTCAAGCCCAAACCAATGTAAGCCCAATCTAATATTCATGCCTCACAATGTATAGCCCAACAATCTTCCCCTGGGCATGAACCATTAGAGCGTCTAAGGAAGAATCAAATCAAATCTGAAGGTATTAGACACCTTCCCCGACCACCATTCACGTTCCACAATCCGGTTTGCTGTTCCATGAAAGATTCCCACTCTTATAGCATTCTCAAAGTCAAGCTCATCACCTAGAATAGGTTGGGTGGCTAGGAGTTTGATATCGCGCTCTCTAAACCTCAGCAAATCAACCGGATCATAGAAGCGAAATTCTCGCATCTTCTTGCAGACCACCACCACCTCATGAGTTGTTGGATTATAAAACCAATTTCATCCAACATGTTGATCACTCGAGTTCTTTTGGTGGGTGGTCGCCTCACTTCTCCTACAGGCTCATTTGTAACAGGGTCAGTTCCACTCTGAATTGTAGAAGCATATATAGTTGTCTAGTGCTAGGTCTTGTTCTTTTGTGTATGTATTTTGTAATGCTAGGTTTTCTGGTTCTAGCGGACCAGTGGCGGACCAGGTGGTACGCCGGACCACCTGGTACGCTGGTTAGTTGGTCCGCTGGCCAGTAGCCTATTTAAAGGTTTTAGCTTGTTGAGAGAACTAGTTGTAAGGTTTGGCGTTCTTAACTGTGTGTTTTCACTGGTGTAAACCTGTAAACTCTCTGTTCTCTCTGTTACGAGCTGTGAGGACAGAAGTGATCCTGCTTATTCTCCTAGTTTGGAGGAGTCTGTTAGAAAATCGGCTGCAGACAAAGGCAAAGCTCCTGAGGTTGTTACTCGCAGGCGTATGAAGCGTATGGCTGTTAAATATAAAGGAGTGAAGCAAGGTTCTTTTCTTGCTGATGCCAGAAAGTCTGGGCAAAGTCCACCAAGTAAGAAGCAAAAGGTGACTACTCCGTCTTCAATCCCAATTCAGCCAACCACCAAAGCTACAGATGTTCAAAGTTCAAAACAACCACCGGTCAGAAAGTTGACTATTAAGAGACCGTCTGCTACTGGTCCTGCTTCCACATCTGCTCCTTCAACTACTTCAACAATTTCTGCTACTGATTTGAAGCTCGCGTTGTTTCAAGCCAGATTTGAAAAAGTAGAGCATACAAACAAGCTGCAAGCTGAAGAAATTTCTGGGTTAAGGAATTTATGTAAAGAGCTAGTAGCCAGAGATCAGTCTCATACACGGGAACTTGCTAGATTGAAAGCTCAGGATGAAGCGAAGGATCGGGAAATTGCTGAGCTGAAGCAATTGTCTCTTACTATGGGTGAGCAGCTTAAGCAGATGCTAACTGCTTTATCTGCTCAGGGGGAGAAAAGGCCTAATCCTGAGGAAAGTTGCAGAGAAGAAGAGGATGTCATGAAATTTTTGAATGATGACCCTGATAATCCAGAAGGTGGTGTTGGTGGTGCTGGTACTGGTACTGATGCAGCAGGAACATCATCTGCTACTGCTGGTACAGCCACAACATCTCAGGGGGAGTCTGCAGATAAGGAAGTTTATGATGTAACTCCGGTATCAAGGGTAGAAATGAAAGAAGGAGAGTTTGTTAATCCTTATACCAAAGAACAGCTGGCTGCCATATTTGCTTTAAATGTTGATGATGTTGACAAGGTGCCAGTTGCTGATCCATACAAGGAGGATGATTCAGAAGAAGAAGTTGTGTATGAAGATGAGCAGGTGGAGGTAGAAGATATGACGGCTGAAGAATATCCCAATGATCCAAAGATGTATGGGAATTTTTCTGATAATGATTATTCTGAGGGTTTTGATTTCTTTGGTAAAGATAGTGAAGAAAAGGTTGAATCAGAGCAACAATCAACTCAACCTGAGGCATCTGAGAATGTTGATATGACTGAAGAAGAGGAGAAGAAGTTGTTGTTTGAAGCATGGCTAAAAGAGCAAAGGGAAAAGAAGCTTCCAGTTCAAGTTGAAAAGTCTTCAAAGATTGTTGATCAGAAAAGGTATTTTGACAGAAAAGGCAGACAAGCTTCTGGGAAAATTATTAGCTGGATGTATGATTCTGAACTCAAGTGTTATGCTATCAAAAAGGAGTTTGGGATTATATATTTGAAGAATGCTTCAAGATTCAACACTTTACCTGTTTGTGATGTGAGGGACTTGTCTAGAAGTCCATTTCTGAATCATGGAGGAAACCTGTTGGCTGCTGTGTTTAAAGAGAAGCTAATTGAAGAGTGTCAAGGAAGGTTTAGGTTTTTGACTCCTCAAAGACCGACTTACTCTGATCATCCAACGGATATTCATCCAATCACAGGCAGACCAGTGGTGATTTTGAAGTATAAAAAGCCAGTTCAGATTAAGAAGATACCTTTGAAACGGCTTGAACAGGATTTCATCAAAACATTAAGATGGTGGTACTATGATGAAGTTTCTGGAGAAGCAGTAATAGTGATTAAAGAAGATAACAAGGTTGTGAGAATCTACGACCCAATGTCATTGATAAATCTGTCGAAGAATGATATTGAAAAGCTGCATTCTAACAAGATTCTTTACAAGCCTGAGTGTTTTGATCAAGCTATGCAATTTCAGAAGGTTATAAATGTTTGCTTTGATGGTGGAATACATGCGGGAAATAACAGAAGAAGGGATTGGAAGAAGACAGAGTCAAGGGCTTCTGAAGACTAGCACAAGACAAGGGGGAGTTTGTAGAAGCATATATAGTTGTCTAGTGCTAGGTCTTGTTCTTTTGTGTATGTATTTTGTAATGCTAGGTTTTCTGGTTCTAGCGGACCAGTGGCGGACCAGGTGGTACGCCGGACCACCTGGTACGCTGGTTAGTTGGTCCGCTGGCCAGTAGCCTATTTAAAGGTTTTAGCTTGTTGAGAGAACTAGTTGTAAGGTTTGAGCGTTCTTAACTGTGTGTTTTCACTGGTGTAAACCTGTAAACTCTCTGTTCTCTCTGTTACGAGCTGTGATCAATACAAAGAAGTTTATTTACCTCGTTTTGCTCAAATCCGATTGTAATCATGCACTAGCAAGATCGTATTAGTGTTCTACATGAACCCACCTTGTTTGGTTGAGATCAAAATTTGCAAAGTTTTCCTCAAGATGGCTCATCAGACTGTTACGAACAAGGTCTCGATGCACATTCATCCATCTGTTAATGAATGGAGCCCTCAACAAATTTCTCATCCCTGTTTCAGTCCAGGAGTGAAATTGACCTCGAGTTCTGTAATACTCCACAGGACTATAGCCATCTCTGATCACTGCAAACAGTTTCTTCTCAACATCGTAGTTCCCGCACAAAATAGGTTCACGACTCCCCCTCTTGTCAATTTCACTTTCTCCTACATCAATCGAGTACAGCTTAGGGGGAGGTCCCTGGAAGAAATACGTGAACCAATTCTCATGACTTTCTGGTGCTTTTGAAATGAATCTTCCTCCTCGAACATAGTCAGACATCTCAATGGTGTCATCACCTTCATCTTCATGCACTACATCAGCTGTTTGAGCACCTTGAGAAGAACTTTGTGCATTTGAACTATCAGCTCCCTTCAAATCTTCCAACTTCTTTCTTAGTTCAAGATATCCTGCATACAGGAATCCAATACTGGCTTCATTTTTTGCTCTCATTCTCCTTCAACCTCTTGTTTTCTTCCTTTAGTTCTTTAATATCTCCCTCTCTCCTTCTGTTTTGAGATAAAAGGAAGTTGATCTGAGGATCAGCACTTATCCGTAGATCTACAGGGAGATCACTAGCTTGAGCAAGTTCTTCAACAAGTGCTTGGTACGGACGAAAGCTTGGAATGGTTGAGTGTTGGCTAGGTTCAGTAGAAGTGTTTATCCTTACTTGGTTGGGCTCAACAAATGAGCTGTCAACTTCAAGGAATTTCCTTTCCTCATGAACTGTGCTTTGTTCATTCAGAATAGGACTCTCAGTTTGCATTGGAGTTGGATCTTGAGCATCAACTTGGTCATTTGCCGGAAGTGTACTCTCCACATTTGCAGGTTCAGACATGTCATCATTCTGCACATTTGCACTCGTATGTTCAAACACCATCAGGCTTGAGCTTATCTTCTGAAACTTGAATCTGAAAGTTCTTGGATCAGATTTCTTTCTCGGTGAAGGTTCACGTACTGGAATAGGTTCTATAAGCGCATCATCAACATCAAAATCAGCATCCAACTCTTGTAAAATTGAATCACCACTTGAAGAAGAGTTCAAGTCATCCCTTGTTCTCTGGTGACTGATTGGCCCTAAATCCCCATAAATATTGTCTGTCAGATTCTCATTTTCCAGAAAAATGTCATCCATCACATTTGCTTCATCCGAAGTTATGTTCTCATGTTCTTCTTGAACATTCATAGGAACATTTGCTAGAACATCATGATGTTCAGCCACAAATACATTGACTGGAGGTACTTTAGGTTCAAAATCTTCTTCTTGTTCTTGTTCTCTTGCAACCTCAGGGAAAACACCTCTTTTAGTCCACTCGAGTATTCCTTGAAAAGTGCTCTTTCCCTTTCTATCTTGGGTTTGCAGACCGAAAACACTATCATCTATGAATTTTATATCCAGCTTCTCTACCCTTTCTTGAATCATTGGATACTTCTTCAAAACCACCATATGCACAAACCTTGGAGTCATGAGGAATTGCTCTCTGGCACTTAAATCAGCATTACCGATCCAGTCCAATAGCATCATCTTTGAAAAATAAACTCCCAGTCCAAGGCTAGTGCAACAAATGCTGTGCCATGCACCTTGTTCAGCTGATCAAAGCTTGTTCTCTTCCCCAAGAAAGATTTCTGCATGTAGTGTGCCAAACACCTCCAGTAGTGTGGCAAAAGCTTCTTGAAGATCGGCGGGAATTTTCCTTCATAACCCAAAAGACGTGCACCCTCTAACACAGCAGGCTTGGAATATTCCATTGTGTCATTAGCTTTATCATTTATATTCAGCCCTTGGCGAATATCTTCTTCTTCAATCTCGATTCTGCGGTTTTGAACCGTTGCTGTGATCCTTGTTTTATCGAGATTTTCCCTTGCAGTTTCCCAGAATTCTCTCACAAGTTGTTCATCTATCAGCACGCTTGTCCTGAGAGCATGATTTATCTTGCATACGTTCATCCCTGCAACAAGTGAGTAGAATAATTGCATGTGTCTCTCTGGAGGGTCATCAAGATAAGCAGGTATGCAGTGATCTCTTTCAAAGTGAATTTCCTCATCAATCAGTTCTTCTGCCATCTGAAAAACCGAGACAAGTGCATCAGGTTTAAACACATCAAAGAGCCATGATGTTTGTTAGAACCATCTTGAAGTCCAATTGATTATCACATTACACCGTTAAGCTCAAAAATCCCAATTGAAACGTTTTTAAAAAAAAATTGAATTTTTGTTCCACAATTTTAACAAACCACATTTAAAAAAAAATAACTTGTTCAAATTCATCTTAAACCAATTAAGTTTGATGAGATTTTCAAAACATTTTGTGTTTATTTAATTGTTTACGATTTTAAATCAAACTTTAAGTGGGTTTACGATCGGAAGATTCTGGTTCACGATCCAATTATGGGTTCACGATCGGGTCAAAAGAAGTTCGGCATAGGTCCAGTCGTAAACTCAAAGCCCGATCGTAAACAGCCTTTTATTGTAAACATCAGGGTCATGAAAACCACGCGATCGTAAACACAGACGATCGTAAACCCGATCGTAAACATCATCATGAACAACGAAAGGTCGTCTTCTTCATCTCGACGATCGTAAACACAGTAATCCGCCATGGACGAACCTGCAAAGCTTCACAAACACATTAGAAACAATCAAAGGTGTAAAAGGAACATCTACTACTACCTTTTAACAACATCAAACATAGAATCGGTTTCCAAACTTGAGAAATCGAAGAGAAAACAACCGAGAGGGAAAAGAAGGCACAACTAGGCAATCGTGAGAAATCAGGAGAAATGAAGCAAAACCGGTTGATTTATAGGTGCTTTACGGTCGAAATGTGAAGGCGAAGATGATGGAGCACTCGATTTCAACTGAGAACGGTAGGAAATGATCGGATTTTGGTTCTCCGGCGAAGAGTGCGGCGGTTAGGGTTTCACGATGAAGGAATCGTAAACACAGAGAAGGAGGGGGAGGGCATCGTAAATGAGAGGGTTTTTTTAGGGGTTTTGATAAGAAAAAGTTTCATAAAGCCCCCCCCCCCCCCCCCAAGTTTTCAAAACATTTCAAATGTGCCCAAAACCCATTTAAACGATAAATTACTTGAACAAATGTTAATTTTGAAATTTTTTAGAGTTACAAAAACTTCCCCTCAGACTCATACCTCGAGAACCTGATCTTGATTATTAAAAAAATGAAATTTTAATCGGTCAGAAACTTAAAATAATATGATAAAAACATAAAACAAATCTAACCTTTTACCGAGACAAAAACATACTTGCCTTGAAGCTGATTTTTTTCATGGATCAACCCAGACTTATCTTTGACTGAGGAACCCTTTTCAGCTTCTGTTACTCGACACTCTAGACAATTGCCAGAATTTTTGACCACAAAAACTCACATCAAGTTATTTTGAAGTGCTTAATTATGGTATAATATTACCGTCATGTTTAACCGTCCTCACACCCAATTGTTCATAGCAAAACCTACCCAACCTCAGAGTTTATTGAGGATTCACAAACCCCCAACTTGAGGAACCATACAACACCGTTATGACTACCACTTATATTCTTAATTATTAGTTGGTTATCAGGTCGGCCGCATAAGCACGTAGAGAAGACCAAACAAAACAATTATTTTATTATTTTTCTTTTTCTTTTCATTTTCCTTTTTGTTTTCATTTTTTCTTTTCTGTGGTGTTGTCATAACAGCAGAACATGGCGTGTGAGAGAGTGAATACTAGGTAGATACCACTCTCAACCCATTTTTGCTGGGACTCAGTTTTTTAAACCATGTAAACTAGGACGGGAAACTAAACATATATAGAAGGTAAGTTTACTGCACTTACATTGATGATCATAGTTTTGGGTTGAGCTTACCGACATATCATCTTTGAGCAATCTCTCACTTCAGCCTTACACGTGTCAGTCTCCGATTGTCTTGGACATTTATATCACTTCCTATCAACTCAAGACAAACACAAAAGACTTCATAAAAAACCTCAAACAGATAAAACATAAAAGTAAGCAAACATAAAAGCAAAACTATGTACAAACAGTTTTGATCAGATCATTCCTCGAAGGCAATCATCCTTAGGCCTTCAACACACATTTCAAAGTTTGGACGAGGAAGGGGTTTTGTGAAAAGGTCAGAAACATTTTGATCGGAGTTTACCTTTTCGAGCTGAATCAACTTCCTATCATAGCAATCACGAACGATATGTACCTTGATATCTATGTGCTTTGTTTTGGAATGTTGAACAGGATTCTTGACAATTTGCAGAGCAGCAGCATTATCACAAAAAATTGGAGTATTAAGAAATTCCATACCGTAGTCAGTGAGCTGATTCTGAATCCATACTACCTGCGAGCATCCAGCTGATGCTGCCACATATTCAGTTTCGGCAGTTGACTTGGAAACGGTATGCTGCTTCTTGCTCTGCCATGAGATGAGTCTGTCTCCCAAATATTGACACCCACCAGTTGTGGATTTCATGTCAAGGTCACTACCTCCATAATCACTGTCAGTAAACACAAATAATTGAAAATCAATATTCTTAGGATACCAAAGTCCAAGCCGAGGCCTGCCCTTCAGATACCTAAAAGTACGTTTAACAATAGCTAAATGAGAGAGTTTATGATTAGCTTGGTAACGTGCACACACACACACTGCATGCATGATATCTGGCCTGGTTGCTGTCAAATACATGAGTGAACCGATCATTGAATGATACATGAATTCACTCACTGATTCTCCATCTGCATCTGCTGTCAGTAGTGGTCTGGATGCCATGGGAGTGGAGATGGGCTTGGAGTCCTGCATCTTGTACTTTTCCAGAATCTCATTCACATATTTTGCTTGATGAATGAGAATCCCAGATTCATCTTGTTTCACTTGTAATGCCAGGAAAAAGTTCATCTCCCCTTGATCGCTCATCTCAAATTTCTTTCTCATGATATCCTCAAACTCGGTGCATAATTCTTCATTCGTTGACCCGTAGATGATGTCATCCACATACACTTGCACCATAATGATATCATCTTTCACCTTCTTTCTGAACAGGGTTTGATAAACCACTCCCCTTGTATAACCATTTTCCACCAAATGCTTTGATAGAGTCTCATACCACGTGCGGGGAGCTTGATGCAAACCATACAAAGCTTTATCCAGAAGATACACATGATCTGGATGCTCTTCATCCACGAACCCTGGCGGTTGAGCCACATAGACCTCTTCATTCATTTTAGCGTAGAGGAAAGTTGTCTTCACATCCATCTGATGCACTGTGAAGTTGAGATATGTTGCTACAGCAAGGAATATTCGAATTGCTTCCAACCTGGCCACTGGTGCGTACACCTCATCATAATCAATCCCGTAAACCTGTCTGTGGCCTTGAACAATCAACCTGGCTTTGTTTCTCACAATCACACCCGTATCATCTTTCTTGTTCTTATACAACCATCTCGTGGGTATAACCTTTTTATCTTCTGGTCTTTTCACCAGACGCCACACTCCCAATTTTGAGAATTGATTCAGTTCATTGTGCATAGCCTCCATCCAACTTGGATCTTTAAGTGCTACCATCACATTTGGAGGCTCTATCTGGGAGATAAAGCATGAGTACATGCAGAAGTTGATGTCACCCACGCGGCTTCTAGTAGTAACACCTGCTGACACTGGTCCGACCACATTGCTGAGAGGATGATCTCTGTTGATTCTTGTGGCTTGTACATCTGGTACTGAAACAGAAACAGGCAGGTTAGTATCATTAACATTATCATTCATACCTTGGATTTCTGACTCCTTCTGATCATCATGAGTTCCTGAAGATTCTGGAACATCCACATTATCATCCTTAGGAGTTGCTGCTGATACACTGTCACTAACATATTCCACAGATGGCCTTACTTCAGGAGCTGGAGCAATGATGTCTTCTTCTTCTCCCAGACTAGGAAACATATTTGAGAAGTTGAAACCTTCAAACAATGACCCATAATCAAAGATCCAGTCTGGACCAGTTCCAGCATCAGTTGGATTGTCTTTCAACCAGTCAACATTGAATGCCTCAATTATCATTTTGGTGGTTTTGTTGTAGACTCGATAAGCACTATTTGCAGAATACCCAACAAAGTAGCATTCATCAGCCTTTGCTTCGAATTTCCCCACATCAGACTGATATTAGAACTGTGCAAGGACACCCGAAAGTCTTGAAGTACCCCACCTTTGGCTTTTCTCCATATATAATCTGATAAGGCGTCTTCTCATGCCGCTTGTTCAAAAGTACCCAATTTTGCACATAACAAGCAGTGTTGACTGCTTCGGCCCAAAAGAAAATTGGCAATCTTGCTTCACACAACATTATTCTTGCAGCTTCAATGAGTGTTCTGTTTCTTCTTTCAGCAACACCATTCTGTTGAGGCGTGTATGGTGCATTGTATTGCCTTTCTATTCCTTTCTCTCCACATAACATACACAATTCAACATTCTTAAACTCTGTTTCGTTGTCTGATCTTATTGCCTTCACTTTCTTGCTCATCTGATTCTCTATGAGAGTAACAAACTATTTCACAAGTGCTGGAGTTTCATACTTGTTTGACAAAAAGAACACCCAAGTAAATCGAGAGAAATCATCCACTATCACCATGCAATATGAGAACTTGCTGATACTTAGTACTTGCATTGGGCCAAAGAGATCCATATGTTGTAGTTGCAACACAGACGAAATAGAGTTTATCATTTTAGAACGATGTGGCAACTTGTGTTGCTTACCCTTAGCACATGCAACACACTTCTCAATTGATGTGACAGTCCTTGATGGGAATGTTTCTAACATGCTCTCCCTTTGCCAGCTTGGTCAGATTCTTCATGTTGGCATGTTCTAGACGACGATGCCATAACAATGCCAGATTTTCATATTGCTTTGGAATAAGACAGGCCACATTAGAAGGCGGAGGATTACCCATGTTGAGAAGATAAGAATTTCATCGCCTTGGTGTACGCATCAAGATACACTCCTCAGGAATCTTGACTCCAGGTTTGAGAAAGATACATTCCTTGCTATTGAACAACACGGAATATTCTTGATCACAAATCTGCGAAACACTGAGCAGACTATGTGACAATTCCTCCACATAATGCACATCGGAGAACGTCAAGCTGCCATTCTTTACCACACCTTTCTTGCTGATCATGCCACCAATTTCATCAATAAAAGAGACACCTCCTCCATTAAAATCTTGTACCTCTTCCAAAAGTGATAAATCTCCGGTCATATGTCGGGAGCAACCACTATCAACGTACCAGAGATTGTTGACAGTGTTGGGTTATATAACAAATTATCTCACGAGTACGCAGCGGAAAGAAACCTATGAATTAATCTAACTAACCGGATAGAACATGTTTACCTTATGAGCTCGGATTGACTTGATCTCTTGGAGGATTTAAAGCAAATCCCTCTACGATCGCACACACGACACACCAATGCTATGTGCTAGCACTTGATCACGAACACCTCCACTCGAGTTGGCCTTGGTCGAACCACACAAGAACCGAAACCTCCCTTGGGTTTTCTTGTTGCCGAATTCGAGAGAGAAGAGAGAGAGAGAACTAGGGTTTGCCTTTTTTTATTAGATAAAAGCAGCAGCTAAACCTTAAATCCAGAGGGTCTATATATAGATTTAAAATACTTGATAAACAAGTTAAGGATTGGCATAGGAGCCCTAGATCGAGATCGACTGGAGGCCCTATCCAAAGCCTTTTCTCAATTGTAATCCAATTACAACTCTCTCTAATTACAACTAACACCCTTTGTTAACAATTAACTGTCAGTTTTTAACGAAACCTCGTTAAATAATTCGTGATAAATATTAATTAACTATTAATTAATATCAATACATTTGGTGTCGAGACGTGTGACCCCGTAGGCTTAAATAATTTCCGGACATACGCTTCCTATTACATGATCATATCCCTACAGCTCCCACTTGAGCTTGCAATAGTAAAGGTAATAACATTGGTTAACGTCTAGCAACACGCCAATGCTCCCAGAAATATTTAAGTACAGTTTCTCAAAGTGTATTTAAATGGTACAGTCATTTACTATCCCTTTGTTACCGATACCGTGTTAAATATGAATATGGATCAAGTCATTTCATACTTTAACGATTCTATTTCTCATTCTCTCAACTAACTTAAGATTACCAAATTGCAAATCGAGACATTTCTAGATTTCATTTGGGCACGGCCATGCAAACATCTTAATTAGTCCAATGAGGGGCCCAGTGGTATCTTCTTCAGCACAAAGCTGAAGGAACAAATCCTCTTGACTACACGTGTCATGTCACATACTTCAATACACTTACTGAAAATAGCCCTTTTGTACTACCTTATTCAGGATAGTTAGAACTATATCAAGCAGGTGCAATCCATACATGCATGACCTGCTTGTATCTCAAGTCTAAGAATAAGTAAAACAACCATTTACGAATTTCACTTAATGACGCTGATCCATAAAGTGACAATTCGTTAGTGGGTCAGTCCAGTATGCATCCAATGAATACCATGTGAGTTTGGTGGGACCATCC
>JBCNJP010011271.1:0-17446 GCA_039602395.1 Deinandra increscens subsp. villosa
CCTATGTGAAAAAGTACAGAGGTGTGTTCAAGTGGGACGGAAAGAAGAGTATCCCAGGTAAGGAGAGTGCACCAGCAAAGAAGTTCACAAATATTCTGTATCCACCAACAGACAAGACAAAGACAATACCTCTGCCGATGAGACATCCTGAAGACTGCTTGCATGATTTTCAAACTTGGGCGTATAGTGATTATTCTGGTGAAGCCAAAATTCTCTGCAAATCAAAGACAATTGATGTCATGGAAGTTCATGATTTGATGAGGTTTCACAAGAAGGACATAATGGTACTAGCCAAGCATCAGATTGAGTGTAATCAGGATACTGAAGAATATGCCAAGTGTTATACTCGATCCGTAGCTGAGATCGTGGCGAAAGAGTTGTGGTATGATCCAGCAACGGTGAATCTATCAAAGAAATACAGAATGTGAAGACGGTCTAATGCTAAATGAGGCTTTTGCATTAGATGAATTTTGGGTTTATTTTAATACTTGTGGGCTAGTAAATACTTGTAATTGGGATAACTTTTCTAGGGTTGATGGGTTTAAGGGGTCCGATCGGTTTTGTGTGTCTGGGCCGAATTCTAGTAGGGTTAGGAGATAATGGGTTTTGCAAGTTTTATCTCCATATATATAGAACCCCTTGAATACTAGAATAGGTTGTTGCTTCTAAGGTGTTTTTCGATTTTTGGTGATAGTGTGTAAGCAATCGGTGATTAATAGTAAAGTGTTCTCTTCAATCGGTTTGTGTTCTTACTTGTTTTGTTATTGCTTTTACGTATTTATCTTGAATCACTCTAGTGTTTGGATTCCGCACATTCACTAGAGGTTGTGATATCGTGTTTGGGTTATTTCGATCCTTACACAATAGATTTGTGGGAAAATGCTCCAAGTGTCTATGGTGACTATTTGGGCAGAAACAGCACGTAGAAGACGAATTCGTGCAAAGAAAGGCAAGGGACGAGGCCTAAAAACGACCTGGTGCTAAATCTGTCACATGTCAACAGTCGCGGACCGCAACACACCATGTATATACCCCTCGCGGTTCGCGAGGAGGGTTCTGGTTTTTGTTTTATATATATATATATATATCTATACTACTATATAATACATATTGATCCTGGGGGCATTTTCGTCATAAAATTCCTTAATTTTAAGACGCGTACAAATTGTTATGCGACATGTACAAGTGTTTTAAGCATCTTAATTAAAGCAACGTTCTAGAAAAACTAATACAGTTCAAAATTGAGGTTATAATAGGAATTAACCATGTCTGCATTGTCTACTTTTACTCTTCTTGCACGCCTCTTTCTTGCACGCCTCCATTGAAACAACCGACGCCGCCTTAGCTTCTCCACCAGACTCTCTCCTCCCTTCGATTGGACCTCACATCTCCGCTCCATCGATTCATTACAACTCCCTCGATTAGGCTGTGCGGATCTCCGACTTAATTCAAATTTGAAATCGCCCTCGATTACACGCCTCTATAAATTGACAGCTCCCCTCTCCATTTCGTTTTATCAACTCCATCTGATTGGAAATCGCCATCGATTACACTGATTTAAGGTAAAAATTCTTTTTGATATGTTCTAATTTCATTCAGAATGTATGCTGATTGGAAATCGCCCTCCATCTGATTGGAAATCGCCCTGTAAATCACCCTCGATTACACTGATTTGCGCCAAGGAGTTCTATTAAAGACCATCATCACGGCGGAACCCTAGAAAATTCCGGCCATCGTAAACAAGTTACTGGAAAGAGGTTACTTTCTCTCTCTTCAATTCTCCTTATGTAAAATCATGCGCCTTTTCTGATCAACTGTACGCAGGCCTTGTGTTTTTGCTTGATTATGTTCTATTTGCTTGTTAATTTATAAATTCAATGTAGCTTCCCTGCTCATATTCTACATAATTTTTTTAAAAAAAAATCTAATTTCATTGGTTATATAATTTTGGTTTTGGTTTTGAAGCCCCATCTGATTTATGTTATATGATTTTGGTTTTGAAGTTCCCTCAATAACAAATTCGGATTGTGGTTTTGAAGCTCCATCACTCAAAAAATCAAATTTTCATTCTGATTTGTAATTTCTTGAGGTACATTCAATCTCCATCTGTGATTTATATTTGTTGAGCCCTATTTCAACTCACATAGATCGTTGTTGGTGCATGTTATTTTATTACAGCCGAAAGACCTGCTCTTGATCAAAACAAATTGTTCTATGTTAATGGTGTTTGAGTAGTGGTGTTAGGCTGGATATCATTGTGCCATGTTCAGACCCTTTCATAGGGATCAAATCGTTGATTACTTGTGGTTTAATTTGGGTGTGTCAATGTATATCAATGTTTATGCTCCTGTTCAGACCCTTATCAACTAAACCAGCAACTTTGAAACATTTTTAACACAGATTGCCAACATACAACAATAACATAAATCCAACACATGGTCCGAATTGATTCTGATGGAAAGTATATGGCATTAGGGAACTTTCTGTTATATCTTATCTATAATGGGGAAAACAAACTTTGGTCCAAAAGTTTCAATAAGAATGATTTATGGTAATTTTCTAAGTTAAATGGTTTTCATGTGTGTTTGTCTTACATCAATGCGCTTATCTGGTGCATCACCATCTTCTCCAATCCACGGATGTAAGACAAGCATGTGTAAAACGATTCAAGAGACCAGTTTTTTTTGTCTGGTTTGCAGCTAGATTTGGGAGCAAGTAATTAGTTTTATATCATTTGTTTGCTTACGGCAAGTATCTCAAATCAGACAATTAGAAACTATTACAGATGATCTGTTCTCTTAAGTGTGGAAGTGTGGAACTAATTATGACTTCTATCTTGGACATAAAGAGCATTGGAGTTTGTAGAAACACCATAATTATGCTGCAGTAAGTTTAAAAGAGAGGGTTTATTGAGTGATTTTTACTCATTGGATTGTTTTTAAGTAACGTCCAGAATAATGACGATTAAATATATTTTCAAGGACTTATGAGAAATCCAAGTTTGGCTCCGGTTTAAATATATTGGTCAATGTGAATGTCTTGTGAATAACTTGTAGCTATATTAGAAGCATTGTATGTAAAGTATTAAAATAGGTATGTATACAGTTCTTTTAGTGCCACCAAACTGACTTCAGGAGCCGTCCTTATATGTCATTATTCTGGTCATGGCTAACATTCTTTTTTGACATCAGGCGGATTCTCAAGTTCATGGGGTCAATACACAGCTTGCTTTGTAGACGGTTATCATTTTGCAAATATCAGAACACCTGATGGGTAATATTATTATTCTCATATCTGTATTATCATTTTGCAAATTCCAGGATTGTTTGTGTTACCTGGCCACACACTTTGGGTGTAGAAAGAACTGGTGCTGTAGAACGGGTTGTGGGAATGGACATGATCCAATAAAGGATAATTCATCAAAATTTATACATTTTTTACTTATCAATAAATTATGTTGCAAGTTACTTTTATAGGAAATGATTTGGGTGACCATATATTTTCTTTTTCAAGATAATGATTTTGGTTTGTTGATTCTGGTTTTGAAAAATAAGTGTATTTACAGCAGAAGTTGATATTATTAATTTTGATATTTTTAGCTTAGGTGTCATAATTTGGGAATTACGTACTCTTCGTAGGCCATGGAAGGCGCCCAATCAGGCTCAAGTAAGTTTTTAAGGGATGTTTAGATACACATTTTAGAAGTAATAATTGCGACTACAAGTTTCACAAATATTTTTGATTATTGAAGTTAAAAACAAGCCAATTTGACCTTTAATTTCTATAACGAATTGTGTATGAAATCTAATATTAGAAGGCCTTTATTTTTTAGTGATTTGATTTCATACAGGTTGCTGGGAAGTGGTTGTTATCTGGTTATCTTGAGTGGGGGTTTGGCTGCTGTTGGTCTATCCGTCTATACCTTGGCAAGGGCATTGCTATGTTGCATGTTGCTGGGAAGATTGAAGACTTACTGCTAATGTTCATGGAAAAGGTAGTTTTAATTTTCCCATTAAATACAGTTTGGAGGTGGCAACTGGTCAGTTAGGTCAAAATGGAACGCTTAGATTGACACAAAAGAGCTATTGATCTACTTTAGTATTTTCTGATCTATAAATTCCTTATGTGGTGTAACTTTGTGGTTTTCTATAACATTTGGTAAAATTTATCATGGTAGGTTCTTAAATCCTTGATGTACAGGAGTAGCTTTGTGATTTTCTCGACATCTATGATGCTTTCACTCATCATGGGTTCCTTTAAACTGTTTTAATATTGATGATTCTGCTCTCATTTGCCCACATAGATACTATGATTTGAATATTGTGCCTGAGAGAAATGATAACGGTTATTTATGCTCCCTTTTGTTTATTTCCAGGAAGGGAAAACTAAAGCAAAAAAGTATTTTCATATGCAGATCAAAAAGATAAATTGGTGTTTTGCCACACAACCCAATTATCCTGCTGCACTGCCGGAATCAGTTAGCTCAAATTCATTGATTGGCCATCAGGTATGAGAAATTGGGAGGAGGGATAGACATCCTGACTGTAAAAATCACCTATGTATTCATGTATGTGTGTAATATCATGGTTTGGATCTTTGGTAGAGTACTATAAATTTTTAGTTTAGAATATGTTTGAATAAAGTTATACTGTGTTGAATAGTTTTTACTGTCAAGGACCACCACCAAAGATTGAACTAAAAAACGGTTGTTCTTCTGTATATCTACTAAATATACCATTGAGTCATTGACCTTGAGATCAATATAATAAAGCAAGCTGCGCTCTATATATGAGTATTATTACAATACAGTTATATTTTTTTGTAAGTAATATTGTTGATTATAAATACTTAAAAAACATTTAGCTACTGTCGATCCATTTCCTTTTTAGTTAATCCTTTTGTTAAATTGTTAAATACACAAATGCAAATATGTTTTGACAAACGAAGATTTTTTAGATGCTGTTTTTCAAAGCTTTTTGAATTCAAATTTGAATAAAAATATTGAATAAAATACTTTAAACTACTACCAACAAAGATTAAATATAAAATAATTTATAATAATTGAAAAAAGAGAAGTTAGAAACAAACTTATTAAGCAAAGAAAAAATTTACGTCATACTATATTAGGTTTGAAGTTAGCTACAAGGAGACGCTATGTTAGCTATGTTACAAAGATGGACAAAAATAACATCGAATTAGATGAATCATCGAATCAACCTATAGAACCATATAAATAAAAGAAAGCTTCTGAAAAGAAAAATCAATATTTCTTATGATTTATTTTATTACTTATGATCTATTATTACTGTATTTTGCTATTTCTTTTTAAATGGCTATGTTTATCATCCGTTATTAAACTTTATGTATGTATTCGTTATTATTTAATTGAGATCCACAAGGTTAATGACATATATAGACTAGACTGATGCTACGAATATCAACATACAATACGTACAATATAGCATGAGATGATTAAACTAATAAAAAACAAGTACCATGTTGGTTGATTGTTGCCGCCGTCGCATCGCCTGGGTTTTCTCCTTTTTCTTATACGACAAAGAGCGCAAATGCTGTGTTTTTAAATCCGAGGCTTCAAACAAACGAAGAGCTTGTAAAAACTCCAACATTAGCTACATCTGTTACTATGGAGACCTGTAAGACTCCTATCGACCCTTCTCTCTTGTGCTCTGTTTTCTGTAAGGTCTCCTATACACACAGACACGCTTTCTCTATCGGTATCTATATACACATTAGCCTATCTGTCGTCGCCGAACGCACGTGTGCCGCATTATAAATTGTCATCACGCTGCATTGCGCTAACGGAACCGAATCTCGTGTTGTAAATTATCGTCGCCACCGAACACGCGAAAAAAGACAAATAACGTGTTATAAACTATCGCCCGCCGCAACGCGCGGGTACCCCACTTGATGTAAATTGTCGTGCCGCTATAACAAGCGAACACATGACGAAAGACGCCCTATAAACCGTCGCCGCCGCAACGCGCGGGCACACGGCTAGTATATATATATATATATATATATATATATATATATATATATATATATATATATATATATTTCTTTTTCTTTTTGCTCATTTGAACTCGTTCTAACTCAATAGCCTCTAACATTTTATGAGCAACTTATATTAACCTTATACAACATTATGGAACATAAAAATATGATTTTCTAACTTTACGTGACTCCCGGTTAATACCGGATTTGCACGGAAAACCGTAAATTTATTTATTTGCGTTTTAATTAAAAGAATTGCTCTATAATTTAACCAATTGGTTTTTTATGTTATAAAATGATTGTAGAATATTCCAGAGTATATATTTAAGGTAAAAACACCAGGATTCCCGGTAAACGATAAATCGAATACCGAAATCGCGTAAAAACTGAAAATCACTTTATGTTTGTTTTAAGCAAATCATTTAACCTAAAACTTTGCAAATTATTATTTTGCTTTCAAAAATGATTATGGAATATCCCAAACATAATTTAAATGTATAGTTTAGACAAATTCTTTTGGTAATCGTTAAATCAAAACTCGATTTGTACGACAAGTTCAGATTTGGGTCGGGTTTTGTAGATGGGTTAGACACGGATGTTGCATCGTTTTAACTAAAATCTTAATTATCACCGGGTGTTTGTTTAGCGAGGGTGACGCTAGGGTTGACAGAACGTGAACCGACAATCGATCGTGACTGTGTGAAACGGACATGCGTGTGCATGTGATGACCTAATTTACATAAAATTATGCTCGAAATTGAATACGATATGACTAAACGAGATAGTCAAACTAAAGCGTTGCCCTGAGATTTTGACGGTTGTCACAGAGAGGCGATCCTTCCCACCTACTTATAACAATCTTAAGGGAAGTTTATAAACAATATGGTTACTAACTTTGCCATTGTCAAGTCCTCCCAGGTGATACTATCTTTTATTGATTAAACTTAAAACGCACCTTATCTTTATTTTATTTCTTATTTTACTTTTATAATTTAAAACTCGTATCTATTGGTTTAGTTAAGGAAACTAATCAACAGTTTGTCAAACATAATAATTTTTTTAATGTATTAAGTTATCAATAGATAATTGATTTTGCCTAAAAAGAATAGGAATTTGTCATTAGCACAATTAAGAAATAAGACTAAGGGTGTTTTTGTCTAAAAATAAAACAGTACAAATAATGTTGTCTTAACGTAAAACAATACATATATAAAATCCAGTACATTATTAATGCAAACTAGCACAATTATACGTGTTGTTTTACTTTAAAATAGTACAAATAATGATTTCTTAACATAAAACATTACAAATAATATTGTGTTAATGTAAAAAAATACGTATATAAAACCAGTACATTCTCAATGCAACGCAACACAATTATGTGTTTTTTTACTTTAAAAAAAACATAAAATGTATTGCTTTAATACAAAAATACATAAAAGTTGTTGTTTAATGCAAAACAAAATGTACAATGCAAAATAACACAAATTATATCGTTTAAATGTAAAATAGTTTTATTATTACCAATGTTGTAAAACTCGGCCTAGGCGGCCGCCTAGGCGCTCCTTAGACTCTTACTGAGGCGACTTTTGTCAACTCGGCTGAGCTAGGCGTAGGCGGTCAACATCGGAGCAACTCGGCCTAGGGAGGCACCTAGGCCGAGTTGATCCGATTTTCATCGAGGTTGACCGCCTACGACTTGCTCAGCCGAGTTGCCTCAGGATCTTATTGAGACAACTTTAGGTAACTCAGGTGAGCAATTCGTAGGCGGTCAACCTTGATCAACATCATAGCAACTCGGGTAACTCAGTTAGACGGTCAACCTCAGCTCAAGATTTTTTAGCATTTTTGGGACAATTCAATTGAATATGACCACGTCTACGACATTGGTTACATAATCGATTTGTATTTGTTGACTTATTTGAGCCCTGAAATGCATCAGACATATAATCAGAATCAAAATGATCATAAAAATCACCAAAAACTTGGAACTGATTATTGCGCACCCATTTTGATGTCAAACTCCTAGGAGTAGAGTTCGAGCCTAATAAATAAAGTCCCGATGACTTCTGATCGACTCGAGATGAGTTTAAGAAAAATTTCTTTATTTGCTTTGTACTCCTGAGTCCTTCACTAGGATTTGAAATAAAGTTTTGATCACATACAGCAATAAAACTCTGTGAGGGTTAATACAGATGATTAATGATTGTATCTTTATCTTCTTCAAAAACATGTTCCGCAGATTCTTTAGCAACACATTTGTTCTTTTTATTGAGACTTCTTTAAAATATATTTTATTGCTTTCTCCTCAACCATCTGATTCGCACAACCTAAACTTGTTCTTTTGTAACCTGGTAGCTTTGACAATTCCACTTAAGAAGCAGAATCTCTAGTTGTAGGAACTTGATTAAACAAAGCTTTAATACCCTTTAAATTGTTAGATTCAACCAATTCTGCAGCAACCTTTTCGGCAACCAACTTCCACTCATCTTTCTCAACCACTTTATCAGTAGATATCTCTTCACCATCCAACAAGGTGTTACCACACAAAAATGTAGATGATTTGCCAGCAACATTTTTCTCCTTCTCCACTTTCTTATTGAGTGTCTTTGAGTTTTGAGTTTTCTTCTTTGCAAACTTTTCAGCAGCAAATTTAGAATAATCATTCTTTTGATCAGAGGGTTTGATCTCGGCAAGAGGATCAGTTTGAATAACCGGATGCGGTACTTAATTATGCTCATCTCCTCCAAAAACCTTCTATAAATTCTCATCTTTGCAAAGGTAACTTGTGAAAGAATGTGAATTCTTCATATTGTTCAATTACCTTCTTAAATCAAGAACCTCGATATTCAATTCTGAAATTTTCTTCTTTGCTTCAACCAACTCTTTTTGTGAGGTAATAAGTTTTTAAGGCACTCTGTTTGACAATGATTTTTCTCTAACATATCATCATCAGCACTATACACTTCTTGAGTAATTTTCTCCCACTTTTCTTTGTAGATTTCAACATTTATTGTCAATAACTTATTCTCTTGAACCAATGAACGTTTAGCTTCGACTATAATTGTGTTATCATTTTATAAACCCACAAGTTATCGTTGTGTATGATGATTCCTTAAGTTATCGTTTTTATAAATTTAAAAAGCTTGAGCAATACTGGTGTCGATTTGACCCATAATTGTCATATTTCCATATACATCATACCGCACACCAGGTGTGTAAAAGAGTTTGAGGTGGTGGGGATGGGTTTGAAAAGGAGAAAAGGTGGTGTCATTTGGTGAGGGTGGGCGGCGGTAATGATGGTGGCGTAGGTGCATAGGCCGACCAAGGGGGTAGGAGAAATGATGGTGTTGGTGGTTAATTGTAGAGGTTGACTTGCATTCAAAAAACGAGAGGGAAAAGAGAGAGGGAAACAAGATGAAGAGAAACAAAGAAGGAGAGAGAGACAGAGAGAGAGACCCGAGAGGGGGGGGTTTGGTCGGGTTGGCGAGTTAGGTTGGATAAATCGAATGAATGAATGAGGAAAAAACGAGCGGGGATTATTAATAAATAATTAAGTAAATAAATCAACGGGCAAATCAATGAAAATGATTTTAATGAAATGAATAATTCTTTCGAGAATTACTCGGTATTAATCGAATATTTCTAAAACGTAGAAAATGTTGTGAATGTATACGAAACGGGTATAAAGTCATGAAAATCATATAACACCGTGGAAAAATAACGAGAACATGTTGAACACAAAGAAATGTGAAGCTAATGTATCGTTTGTCACACCCCAACCGACGGCGGAATATGTCGGGGCATAATGATTGTCCAGATGCTCATGAAAACTAAAATAAGTTGTAATAATTAAACATGCCCTTTTTATTAATCAATTAAAGATATCATACAATAAAGATAAACACAGTGAATACATTTCAAAACTAATTTAAAGTCTTTAATCTAGCTCCAGCAATCCTAGTGTGATCACAACACAGCTCAAGTATCGATTCCTGCAACATGTATAAAATCAAATGTCAACTACAAAAGTAGTTGGTGAGCAATCTTTGTTTAAGTATGTATATATTTTATTCATTGAACAACATGTGAAGTGTCATATATCAGAATAACGGAAAATATAACATATCACTATAATTAGCAAATAGATAACCTATTGAAAACCTGTTGAAATCCCTTGAAACTTACAGATTGAAAATTCCTACCACACATTATATAACACATAATTTGCAATTGAGAAACATTGAAAAGCTTATCGATATAGGATACATGTTACACCCCAAAGTGAATATGAGAAAAAGGGGCAAAGATTACTCACTTGATTAGATTAGAAACAAGAGATGAAACCAATTGCGAGAGATAACAACTTGGAGATTATCCTAACGAAACAAACATGCTAAATGAATATGGGGAATGATAATGACTTATAGTTCTAAGGACACGATGAACTTATGGAGAGTTAGGTTTTATTTGTTTAAAAAGACTGTTTTACCCTTCTGGCCCGCACGAACTTCTAAGTATCCGATAAATTCGGTATTTTTAATACTTTATTATTTATCACTTTTGGACTCCGATATACTTATTATATATATAAATATGATATAAAACCAAAAACCAAGTCCCAATACCTCCCAGTTTGTTTAATATTAAATAATCATATTCAAAATCTTAATTTTGACGTATTTATTAAATAAATAGAAAAACCTTTTATTAAATAAATAAACTTAGGGCTTTTACTTATAATATTATTTTATAATATACCTTAAAAGATTAGCTCTCAATTTAACCCCGTTTGTTTAATTTTGGCAAAACAACGTCGAGAAAACCCTAATTTCGCCCTATTTTTAGATAAAATACCAAATTTTCCCAAAATTTGAAATTAATTTAGGGATTTTTTAAAACATATTATTTTAGAATTACCTACAAAAATTTAGACCATAATTCTAAGCCGATCACCCAATTTTAGCAAAACAAGCTCAAGAAACCTAATTTTTACATAATTTTAGAAACCATTCTTAGACACAATATAATCAAAATTTGAGATAGATTATTGTTAAGCATACCTAATGATGGAGAACTGCAGAATTTGAGCTCCTAACACCTCACCGATTAATCGAACTTGGAGGAGAAAGTTTCTGTTGCGTTTTAGGGTTTTTAGGATGAACAAATGGTGAATTGGTGCTTAAATCCGAATGTTAGAGCCTCTATTTATAGTCAATGGATTCATGGGAAAATGCTCCAAGTGTCTATGGTGACTATTTGGGCAGAAACAAAATGTAGAAGACGAATTCGTGCAAAGAAAAGCAAGGGACAAGGCCTAAAAACGACCTGGTGCTGAATCTGTCATACGTCAACAGTCGCGGACCGCAACACACCATGTATATACCCCTCGCGGTTCGCGAGGGGGGTCCTGGTTTTTGTTTTATATTTATATATATATTTCTTTTTCTTTTTGCTCATTTGAGCTCGTTTTAACTCGATAGCCTCTAACATTTTACGAGCAACTTATATTAACCTTATACAACATTATGGAACATAAAAATATGATTTTCTAACTTTAAGTGACTCCCAGTTAATACCGGATTTGCACGGAAAACCGTAAATTCATTTATTTGCGTCTTAATTAACAAAATTGCTCTATAATTTAACCAATTGGTTTTTAATGTTATAAAATGATTGTAGAATATTCCAAAGTATATATTTAAGGTAAAAACCCCGAGATAACCGGTAAACGATAAATCGAATACCGAAATCGCGTAAAAAATGAAAGTCACTTTATTTTTGTTTTAAGCAAATCGTTTAACCTAAAACTTTGTAAATTTATTATTTTGCTTTCAAAAATGATTATGGAATATCCCGAACATAATTTAAATGTATAGTTTAGACAAATTCTTTTGGTAATCGTTAAATCAAAACTCGATTTGTACGACAAGCTCAGATTTGGGCCGGGTTTTGTAGATGGATTGGACACGGATGTTGCATCGTTTTAACTGAAATCTTTATTATCACCGGGTGTTTGTTTAGCGGGGTGACGCTAGGGTTGACAGAACGTGAACCGACAATCGGTCATGACTGTTTGAAACGGACATGCGTGTGCATGTGATGACCTAATTTACATAAAATTAAGCTCGAAATTGAATACGATATGACTAAATGAGATAGTCAAACTAAAGCGTTGCCCTGAGATTTTGACGGTTGTCACAGAGAGGCGATCCTTCCCACCTGCTTATAACAATCTTAAGGGAAGTTTATAAACAATATGGTTACTAACTTTGCCACTGTCAAGTCCTCCCTGGTGATACTATCTTTTATTGATTAAACTTAAAACGCGCCTTATCTTTATTTTATTTCTTATTTTACTTTTATAATTTAAAACTCTTATCTATTGGTTTAGTTAAGGAAACTAATCAACAGTTTGTCAAACATAATAATTTTTTTAATGTATTAAGTTATCAATAGATAATTGATTTTGCCTAAAAAGAATAGGAATTTGTCATTAGCACAATTAAGAAATAAGACTAAGGGCGTTTTTGTCTAAAAAAACAGTACAAATAATGTTGTCTTAACGTAAAACAATACATATATAAAATCCAGTACATTTTTAATGCAAACTAGCACAATTATACGTATTGTTTTACTTTAAAATGGTACAAATAGTGATTTCTTAACGTAAAACATTACAAATAATATTGTGTTACCGTAAAACAATACCTATATAAAACCAGTACATTCTCAATGCAACGCAACACAATTATGTGTTTTTTTACTTTAAAAAAACATAAAATGTATTGCTTTAATACAAAAAATACATAAAAGTTGTTGTTTAATGCAAAACAAAATGTACAATGCAAAATAACACAAATTATATCGTTTAAATGTTAAATAGTTTTATTATTACCAGTGTTGTAAAACTCGGCCTAGGCGGCCGCCTAGGCGCTCCATAGACTCTTACTGAGGCATCTTTTGTCAACTCGGCTGAGCTAGGTGTAGGCGGTCAACATCGGAGCAACTCGGCCTAGGGAGGCACCTAGGCCGAGTTGATCCGATTTTCATCGAGGTTGACCGCCTACGACTTGCTCAGCCGAGTTTCCTCAGGCTCTTACTGAGACAACTTTAGGTAACTCAGGTGAGCAATTCGTAGGCGGTCAACCTCGATCAACATCATAGCAACTCGGGTAACTCATCTAGGCGGTCAACCTCAGCTCAAGATTTCATCGTAGAAGAGGAATTGGAGCCTGAAGTACCTTCGAAAGCGGTTAATAGACAAAATGGAGCTAATATGGTAGACGATGATTAGATAATTGTTATGTTTATGTCTAGACTAGTAAAGGGTTGTTGATGCATCGTGTGAAGTATATGAACAAGATGACTTAAAGATCAAAACACGACAAGATTGCTGCCTGGCGCACCAGATCCAAACTGGTAGTTTGGATTAGGCGAACCACTAGTTCGGCTGAGGTTCGGCCAGTCGGGTATAAATAAGAATTTTTCTTTGTAATTCAAGGACTGAGCATGTAAGATTCTGAGCTTAAATGTGTGTTTTGAGAGGTGTTTCTCCATGTCAATTCTTTGTGTTTACTGATTGTAATTGTTCGTCTAGATCAATAAAACAATCGGTTTAATTACGTTTCATTTTCGAATTAGCTAGATCAAGTAGACGATCCGATACTCACGAACTTTGAAGTGGTATCAGAGCTATGTGGTTCATTCTACTGATCTTTGATTGCTATTTTCAGAGTTTTTTTAAACAAAAAGTGTTGTTTTTCGACAAATTGGTATGTTTTTACAATTTTTTGATCGTTTTAGTTGAGTATTTAGTGAAATTTGTTCCTAAATCATTCCTCATCATTTGTTTTGACTTACTGCTGAAAATCTGGGTCAAATCTATCCAAATTCAAGAGTTTTGAGTAAAAATGATTTAGTTCGGCTGAGGAACTGTCTGTTCGAAATAATCGTCGTCTGAACTGACGGTTCGGCTCTAGTTCGTACATCCAAAGTACTTGTTCTTTTCTAGTTCATTTGGGTTCGTTTGATTCCTGTTCATCTCCAGTTCGGATAGTATTTCTGTTCGGATAAGTCCCAGTTCGGCTACAGTTCGGATAATCTTTCTGTTCAGTTCAAGTTCGGCTCAGATTGGGTATTTTGATTTGTTTCATGGAAACTAACGTAACTTGAAAACCGTTAAGAGTTACGGAACCCAATACCAGCCAAAACGACCGTCTCAAAGAGATCTACGCTTTTATGGCCAGTACCCTCCGTTTCCATACCCAAAATCCACTTTTAAGATCTTCGTTTTTTAGTTTGAAGTTTTTGGAGCATCATATTTTGGAAAAGATGTCGAATTTCCAAGCATTTGCCGTCATGCAAAACGCGATGCAAACCTTGATTAACTTTGATAACGAAATTGGAACAAGCCAGAAATTTCCCAAGTTGTTGAAGTTGGATGATTATCAGAATTGGAAGCAACAATTTTCTGCTTACATAAGCACGAATGATATCGATTTGTGGATTCCGATTCGAAAGCTTTACATGCACCCAACTGATCAAGGGGATTTTAAAGAAATTCATACTTTTGATGTTGCTGAGAGAAAAAGTTATGAACTTGAACAAAAGGTGTTTGGTTATTGTTAGTACCTGAATGTGGCAACATGCTGGATCAAACAAAGCTTTGGAAGACATCAAGATATCAACTAAGTCCTGCTGGCCGAACTCTGGCCGAACCCAGGCCGAACCTAGGGTTCGGACCAGCTGAGGAGTTCGGACGGCAGAATGGTTATAAATAGGTTCATAGGTTTGTTTTTTGTATCGAGTTTTTGTGAGTGTGTGTGTTTTGTAAGGTGAAAGTACTCTGAGTCTCTTGTAATTCTTACCAGTTATTGAATGAGAGATTGAGTCTTTATTTACACACTTTGTTCATCATTTAGCTAACACAATGATGTCGAACCGATCACGATCCATCCGCTCAAGCGTTTTCAGTTATCTTACCATGGCTCTACCTACCGAGTTACTACATAAATTCAGTACTTGTAAGAAATAGAAACAGTTTGGGATGCGTTATCGGCAAGATGTGAAGGTAATGATGAATACAAGAAGATTCGACGAAAGGTATTGAATAAAGAATTTGACAACTTTCAACATTATGACAATGAAAAACATCACAGCTCTTATATCAAGATTTTCACATCTTATCTGTGAATTGAAAATTGTTGGAAATGAAAAAACCGATGAAGATTTAAAAGAAATGGAGGCATTACCTGAAAAATGGGAAAATTGTGTCTTGCTACTCACCCATGATAAAAAAATATTCTACATTGTCATTTTATGAGCTCACTGGTAAACTTCATGCTCGGGAAATGGAAATGATGAAATCAAAGAAATCAACTTCTAAATTTCAAAATCCAGAATTGTATCATGGAGAGAATGCTGCAAGCATAAATGCTAAGGCTAAACCGAGTGGTCTTAGTTCAGATCCAATTACTGCTTTCATTGGAATCATGTCTGAAGCATCTGGTAATACTATTTTGAGAGGTTGTAGCTTTACAATTCCAGAATCATCAAATCAAAGTGCGTTTTCTGTCAAGTCAGTGGATAAATTATGCAAAATTGATTTCTGCTCTCATTACATCTTCCTTTGGAATGATTATCAATGATGTCAGCAATGCTCGGTTGACTAAAAAAGATCTTGATGAAATCGATGATGATCAATTGAATGACATGGATATAACTTGGCAAATGGCTATGTTGAGTCAAAAGTCAAAAAGATATTTCAAGAAAACTGGAAGAGACCATTTAGGATCAAATGGAAAGCTGGGTTTTGATAAATCCAATATAAAATGTTACAAATGTTCAAATCATGGATATTTTGCAAGAGAATGTCAACAGTCTCACACTTCCAAAGCTACTAATGGTTCTCAACCATCATGAAGTAATTCACATACAACAGCATTGACTGCTCAGGATGATAAACATTATAATTGTGGAAAAGTATTTTGTGATAAATCAGCTTTGATTGTCACATATGAGCAAGATGAGTATTATTCTGATTCAAGTTCGTATGAAGCTGCTGAAAATGAAAATTTCGAGTCTAAAATTGAGAATTTGTCAAAGGAAAATGAGAAGTTATTGAAAGAAAATGATTCATTGGGAAAGGAGGTTAAGATGGTTACCGAAGTTCTTTAACTGGTAAAGAAAGATTTGGAAATATCAAAAAAGAATGAAAAGGATTGTGAAGAAAGGAATGCTAAGTTGATTGAAGACAAGGAGGAATTGGTTAAAGAAATTCAGAAATGGAAGGATGAAGTAGAAGACGCTGCAAATGATTTTCAGAATTTGTTTGATAAATAAAAAATTAAGTTAGATATGCTTACCAAAAATTCTGATGAGTATATTGCTAAGATTGAAGCTTATCAAATTGACATGGAAAAGTTATTGGATGAAAAGAGAGAATTAGTGAGTGTAAATAAAGTGCAAGATGCAAATCTAGATATTTCAGAAAAGAAATGAAGATAAATGAATGAAAGAATTGTTTGTTGAGCTTGATAACCTTCGATTGCAAAAATTTGAAACTCATAAAGTTGTTAAGAGGTTGATCACTACCGAGAAAGAATTGACTGGAGCACAACAAAAGATCTCCGATTTAAATATTCAAGTGATTGATGCCAATCGTCTTTTGAATAATGTCACCAATTCTCAATCTTTCACAAGCTTCTTAGCCAACGATGAAAATTTTGAAAGAATGTTTGACAAGACAACGTCACCCTCTGCTAGTATCAAAGAAGCAGTAAATGTTGTGAAAGAAAAAGTTGAAGATTGTGATTATTCCAAGTTTTCATCATCGATTTCAGAAAAAGAGAAAGTTGTGAAGAAGATAAAGGATAAAAAGAATGGTAAAAAGATTGAGAAGAATGCTGAAGTTCCTCAAGTTCCAAAGTTTGTGTCTGGTTCGTCGTCAACAGAAAATGAGAAATCAGTTGATTCTAGTAAGAAAATTCGGTCTCAACCTGATTTTGATGAGACAATTTTCTATGATCAAAAGAATGTGAACGAAGTCAAAGCTGAATTTTCTCGTTTGGCGAAGAACGGGCAAAAGTCACTGAATTCTGAGGAAAAGATTTCTCGAAAGAATGTTGGATTGGGTTTTAAGGCACAGACTGATAAAGCTGAGGGGGTTCAAGTTTCAAAAACATAGAATATGAAGAAAATGAAATTAAAGCAAGTAAATAATGAAGTTTTTAAGGCTGAGAAGCTTCAGCCCGAAAGGTTTTACAAACTTGAGGGTTCGGAACAAATATTTTTAGATAAAGAATTCCCACTTCATTGCGTCGATGCATTAAAGATTTATGAAGTGTTTGTGAAAGATGTTGATTCATAGACCAAGAAGAAACAAGCTGCTAAATTCTCTTCTGATAATTCTACTTCAAAAAGCCCAACT
>JBCNJP010011273.1:0-17439 GCA_039602395.1 Deinandra increscens subsp. villosa
CATTGACTTGTCAAAACGAGGCCGTACATCTTATACAGTCTTCCTTAGGGAAGGATGGGTAGGTGATGCTGAGAACATAAAGTTATTATAAATGGTAAATGGTTTTACCGTTTAAGCATGTGTAAAGGTTCTCAAAATTAAGCAAGCGTGATTTGAAGTTTAATAAGCTGTGTTATTAATGGAAGATTGATAAACGAGGCATGGTTCAAAGGTGTGTAACATTTGTATTGATGTGTTGTTTTATTGATCATGATGTGATACTTATATTGTTTTAGGTGTAATTTAATATGAAGAGTTAGATGTTTACTTTCTGAAGTTATAGATGTTTTTTGAGGTTTTTAAAATGTAAACTATCGGTGTAAGTTGACCGTTTTATTACTATTTCGGCATGAGTTTAAGTAAGATGATATTAGCAAATACCGACTACACGACGTGTAGAACTTGTATAAAAAATACAAAAAATGGTGTTTAATAGCATAGGGAGTAAGGTGTAAACCTGTCAAATTTTAAGGTATAAAAAAGAGGAAACCGGACACATGAAAAAGCATAAATATGATATCTCAAGAAATCTCACTAAATAACCTAGAACTTGAAGTGACAAGATGATGACTAAAAACCAGAGAAACTCAGAAGAAAAAAAGAGAAGACTAAAACATATCTCAACCTTAATCTCTCGTATATTCACGTGAAACCATATCACATTCTTTATATATCAGCAGCTCCTTGAACCCTTGACCCATCTTTAGCTTCAAAATTCAACATTCAGCCCATGTCAGCCACAAATCCATATCTCACCATGTGCTCCGGGTCCAATAGACACATAAAAAAGAATTAAAAGTATATCGGAAATATTAACCAAGAACAAAGGTTTAAATTAAATATAAAATTGAAGTACTCATTTTTAACAAAACCCAACATAATCATATATAATCATATGCCTGAGTTTTATGGTGTGAGAATAGTTCTGTTGTATAAACTGGCTTTAGAAGTAACAGAGTCCAGCACGTGGATTGCATTCCAGTGACAACAAAAGGAACTAAAAGAAGTGTTTTATTGAGATTTAAAAAAAATCTAAAAATCGGATGAGACCACAAGATTGATTGTAGTAAGGAAATTGACTAGTGATCAAGAATTTGAGTCATAATATAACAATTAAACTGATAGCAAGCATGCCTAAAACCGCAAATAACAACACTTTAGCAACTTATTCTCGTGACATCAATCTTAAAATCCCTTGAACCCAATGCACCTTTGTTCATCACTTCTCGGCGCTTGGTGTCCGCAATAGCGCAAGCGCTTCACCTGCGTGCAACTTCGTCGAGAACCGCAGTTTCCTGTAATCTTCATAAGTCGTAGGGACGAAGACGCATGGATGATCATCATCCACAAGTTCAGGTAGCGGTTCAACTATCTCTTCCGGTCCTAAAAGGAACGACGCAATCGACACCCGCGGATTTGCTTCTTTGCATTGCACCCTATGCTTCACATTGCAGAATCTTCCATTGCTCCACACCTTCAATCAAAATCAAACATCACTATTATTAGACTAGACATATTTATATGTAAATATGATACTATAGTTACAAGGCTACGATACTATTTGCATACTGTACCTCCATAGTATCGATATTTACATAATAAATACGTCAGCTAGTCTAATAATTATCTCATGAGACCGAAAGAAATCATGAAAAAGATGGTTTAGTTAATTAATTATTGTCGACGGACCGTTGCCATGTCACCGAGGTTAACGAGAAGGGTGCCGGGCCATGGGTCGACGGGGACGAAGTCGCCGGACTGGTTCATAACTTCTAGACCACCAACGTCTTCATCGTCTTGGAGGATGGTGAGGAAACCAGAGTCTGTGTGCATTGGGCCACCGGTGGTTCCGACGCTTTGAGGGGTGAAATGGTATTTGTTGATTCTTGCTCTACACGTCCATTTCTCGAATCCGATATTTTCACTTTTTACCCCTAAACCTTCGGCTAATTTCTTACTGATCTCCACAATAAGCGCATGTACGGATTCAGCGTATCTCATAATCGTCTCTCTGTTACGAAAACAAAACATATATAAAACACAAATTAAAGATAATTACACAATCGGTCTCGTGGTTTAAAGGAAGGATAGGGTCCTTTTATTGTAACAAACACTGAGTCCTAACTTTTTAGTTTATTCTAATGTCGGGTGTTAACGTTAATTTATGTCAAAAAAATATTGTTAAATTTAACTGTTTAAGGGCATTTCAATCATTTCGCATTAACCACGTGATCATTTATGTAATTAACAGGATTGGGTCCTAATTAGTCATCAAAGTGACCAGTTATGTAATTAACAGGATTGGGTCCTAATTAGTTATCAAAGTTAATACGAAATGACTAAATGTCCTTAAACTTAACAAAATATTTAGACGAAAAATAAGGTTAATACCCAACATTAGGACAAATTTACTTTACAATTCCAATAGATCATGTGGACCAATTGTGTAATTAACTCCACAAATTATTGGATCTCAAACCAAATAAATCCAACGGCTCCTATTCGGAGGTAGTCAAAGAGATATACCTTTGATGAGTGGTGGCGTTTAATTGAGAGCAAAAATCGTCAACGCCGTGACGAGACGTCATGTCGTGTAATCCGAGGGCTTCGTAAAGCGGAATTTTGGGCGACGGAGCGACGTATCCACCTCCGGCGATGACGTCGATGTTCCGGCGCTTGATCTCCTCCGGTAAATGAAGAAGTGATCTGACCAAGGCCTTCATCTCGGACATTAGCGTCGCCGGAAGGAGTTCATGGTAGTTCAGCAGCCTAAAACAGCCCCACTCTTCACAGGCTGCGATCAATTTGGATGATTGATTTGGAAAATCTTGTAAATCGATCACTGGGATGCTGCATTTGGGAGCCATTTTGTGCTGATATAATTTGCAAACAAATTTAGTAGTTTATAACCAGGGTAGGTAAGAGTTTGAATAATCCAAAAATGTGGATGATGGTGTTTTGAGTTCATTTTTTTTCTTTTTAAAGATGAAAAATAGTGGTTTCAGGTTAAATCACACGATTTCATATTTATCAATTGCTGGTTCTATACGGACACCCCCAAAATACAAGTTAACACCCCAAATCGGGGCTGATCGTCCGAAACCGGACCGGTTCGAATGCGGACAAAATCAAACCGGGGCTGTTCTGCCAAACCGGCCCGGTTTGAAAATTTTTTTTTTTTTACCAGACCTGATATTTTATGAGGAGTGGTGATATTTATGTGGCAATTACACGAAAAAAAGTTACAACCTTTCACCCTTTGTGTTGATATTATAATTATAATTAGTTTATAAAAAAGGTTTGAGTTTGGTTGAGTTGTTTAATTAACATGATATTTCACCGAGTATTGTTTAAGTTATAGAATTATTTGACAAAGAAATTGTTATACTATAAAAATGAGTAAATAAATGTTGTAAAAAAAAGTAAAAACGGTTAATATTTTTAAAAAATGACCTTTTTTTTATTTAAACTTTGTATTTTGTATGAGGGCTATTAAAAAAATACCAATTCAGAAAAGAAAAAAAAAGGGAAAAACAAACCGGGCCGGTTTGCCCGAAAAGCCCCGGTTTAAACCTCGTATTCTGGGTTCTGACGTGAAATGACTTTTTTGTTTTTTTTGAACCGGGCCTGTTTGCCCAATCAGCCACGGTTTGAGGTGTGAAATTTGGAGAGGAGTGTCTGTACAGCAGGTCCCTTATCAATTTATGGCCGGTATATTCTGACGTGAAATAAAGATGATTTGATTGGGTAGTTAAATGGCCCGTTATTTATTTAAATTTATCTATACTAAAAAAGGTAAGAGGTTGTAAACTAGGAATAATGTTTTTGCGATCCAAAGCATGCCACAATTTACATTTTCGCGTATCCATTTTGAATAGACTTCTTTTCATCCTAAGTCCCTAACTCATTTTAAACCGACTTGACCCATCTCATTTTTAAAGACACATCTTTTGTCCTTGTTAATAAAATTTTATGGATCCGCCACTTCTTATTAGCATGTTCTTATAGAAGTACACTACGTCAAAGCAACAATATAAACTAAGAAATAATGAGCTTCAAAGTTCAAATAGCTCACACCGCCAACCAGCAACCTACTAAAAAGTTAAAAGTTTTTTAAAAAAAAAAACAAGAGCTAGATTTTGAAGTTTGAACCAATCAAAATAAAGTCGAATAAAAGAGAAGACCAACAACATGAGGTTGGAATTGAACGCACCGTAAGAGACCAACATGTCAACAACACATCTTAAACGATAGAAAAAAGTAGCTTCAAGCCTTCAAAAACATGTGATCTCAAACCCATGAGTAATAATAGTAGTGGTAGCATTCATGTTTGTCAACTCTTGTGAGTAGCTCAAGTGACTCATTTTTGCTATTATTTAACTAATTATTAATAAGTTTTTTTCTTGCACACGATTGTAGATTGTCATATATACACAGCCTGATTTGATTCCAATTGCCCATTTCAAGGTAATTTTACATGATTTATGCATTGATTGCCTAATATCAACAATCATTTGTTCTTCAGTTTTTGTACTCCAATAGTTGTGTAGCATTTGATAGCATTTTGTTTGTTAGTTGCTAATACGCATCGCCTTTTGTATTTGGTTGCTTAAACTATGTTAGAGCAAGTAAGATATCGGGAGAAATGTGAAATACATTTGGGTCATGGGTTTTTATAGAGGCCCACGAGGGTATGGATGGGTTTTTGTTAAAACGAAAACCTAGTTCTATTTTTTATAGGACCTCTCTTCAACTTTACATCATAGCAATAGTTGAGGGACTTTGTTCATGATCAATCATCCAAATTTATAATTTCTAACATCTCAAAATTAACTTAAAAGACAATACTTGTCGCATTTAAGTGACGATGAACACCTAGTTATTATACAAAAATAACTTGAAAGACAATACTTGTTGCATTTAAGAATAGGAGATATGGATTTCATAACCAATATATTATACACATCAATTTACCATACAACATCACCATTGTATTCTAGCCCAGCTAGACCACATCTAACCACTCCACCATCAACCAAAATTTTAAACAAATAGAGCTCTTTGTGGGTCCAAGCCACCATATTCAACAACTCCCCTACTATTGTGCACATGTGGTCATGAGTATGGACTAGACCTACACCTCCCACGTTTTGCCTGTTAGTGAATTAGTAGCAAACTTAAAAGAGTATTTTTCACTTCAAATCCAGAAGATGATATAAATCTACAACGAGTGCCGGTTATCAGGTTTATCTTTCAACGATCGTTCATCCTGGATTTCTGTGAGTTCTTCATCATCCCCTCTTTTTCCAGCCTGCTCTTTCCAATATGCCAATAACTTCTTCAACTTTGCAACTTCTTTTGATGCAACATTCTTACTAGGATCATTCACAATTGAACGCACCCTCGATGCATATCTGTTTATTTTTGAACAAAATTATAAGAAATAACTTTTTAAAAGAGAAAAACAATCAACGATCAAGGAAGACTTACGTAAGAGAGTTGTAAGTTTCTTCCAAGTTTGACTCGGCAGGTGAGATGTTAACGAACATCAACGTCTTGGCATTCCCACCAAGGGAGTCGCTCATCAACATTGTGAGTTTGTGATTTCTGTAAGGAATGTGTTGATTGCCAGAAGATAATGCACTTATAACATCACCAAGTGCGGACAATGATTTATTAATGCTCTGAGCTTCCTTTAGTTGATTACCAACTGATCCTGACTTTTTAACTCTCTCCGAGCCGGCAAGATCAACAAAGCTCAACTGAATCACAAATACAAAATAATAAAAAATGTTAACACTAAAGCTTATGATTTCATATTAAAATGATGAATTATACCTTTCCACGAGCAATTGACTGAGTTTGGAGGTTTGTACTCTCGACAATTATTGAGAGAATCAAATGAGACCGTGAGCTTTCTTCATTCATTAGAGTCTCGGTTGTGTGGCGTTGATCTGTGCCTCTTTGAATAATGTTTTTCAAATCATCATAGGTGGATATAGGTAAAATAGTTGCATTTTCAACTGTCACCATTCCCTGCATAAACCCAAATTTAAGTCATTTTTTTAAACCAATGTTAAATTTTTATAGATTATTCTAGCTTGCAAGGAAAATAAAGACTTCATTGTATCATATTTATATACCATTCACACAATTTGAGTTTACCTTTGAGTCTTTTTTAATTTCCAACTTCGAACGCTTTGCTTGCTTTGGAAGTAAAAGATCCACCAAGGTATCTTGATATAACTCCAACATATACGCCTACATATACACATAAAATATCAATTCTGACCCTTTACCTACAAATGGGATCATTCTAGGTTATGGTTCATCTCTAACAAATCAGTGTAACCAAAGTGTTTCTAATACATAAATCCTTATTAAATAATATTTCTAAATTAAAGCATACTCTTATTGAAATAATATAAACGTTACAACGACACACTAACTTTTTTTTTTTAATTAAAAGACCTCGGACTATGGTGTTAATGGTAAAAACCCCTGACTCAGAACCACTAACAACCAAACCCCAATTTTTAGGGTTTCCACTCACATAATTATGGGGGCTCTACTGTGAATGCTCTTATTAGAATTGCTTAATTTCATGAAGTTTGACCTTTGAAAAGTCAAACTATCCTACTCTGGATCCCAAATTGGACAGGAATTCGAGTTTGTTTTATTGATTCAAGAAGATTTTACATGTCAATACGAAGCTACAGTAAGTTTCAGAATCAAATTTCATGAAGATTCGAGCAGAATTCAAACTTCACAACTTGTGTTCTTCATGGAGGTCCTTTAATGGTGAATTTCTCAAATCTTTATGGTTTTGATTAATTCTTGTTTCTATAGATTTGTTTTGAGCATATGAATTCATTGATACAATAATTTTAGAGTATTCTTCAACAAATGATCGAATTGGAGTTCAAGTTCATCAATGGTGGGCTAAGAAAGTCGCGACTTTATTTTTTTGATTTGTTCACCATCATTTGTTGACTGAAACCTAAGCAATATGGATCTAGTTTTGTTAGGTTTTCTATCAGGAATCCAAAGCAATTTACGGATTGAATTTTCGATGAGAAATGAAGGAGATATGATGAATCAAAGTTGTGGCATTGTAAAAAAAGAATATGGATAATTTTTGTATGAAAAAAAATTAATTTATTTACTTTTAATTATAAGATCCTTGACTTTTGTAAATACTATTTATTTTTTAATTTAAAAATATGTAAAAATGACACATAAGCCTAATCCTAGGTGGCACACCTTAAATTGTGCCACCTGGACATAAAAAACTTGTGTTTATTTTATATAATAATAATAATAATAATAATAATAATAATAATAATATATATATATATATATATATATATATATATATATATATATAGAATATAGAAGATTTCTTGTAAAGGTATATATGAAATTGTCTATTTTTTTTCACATTAGTTTTGTATTACATTTTCTAAAGGCTTATTTGGTTCACAGAATATTTTGTAAAGGAATTGGAATGGCACTTCATGGGAATCATATGTTTAGAAATCTAAACATAGTTAAAAATAGGAGAATTGAAACTAGGGCCACCCTTTCATGTAAGTAAGAATTTGAAAATACACAAAAGCAACTAGTAACATACCAGAATTTAATTTAAAAACCCCTATTTTGGTTGGTAACACAGGAAATATATCTGCTGCTTTCTCTTGTACCTCCAGTAATGCTACAACCACACTCATGGAAGGGCGTTTTTTCCTATCACTACACGCACAACAATATGCAATTTTTGCAAATTCTCTTAAGCCTTTGGTGTCAATTGTTCCTTTGATACGCACTTTTGAGCCCAGCTTACCACATTACATTGATCTTCACCATAGCGTTGATCCACTGCAAGCCTCCCAGATAACAATTCAAAGAATACAACTCCAAAGACATGGATATCTGTTTTTGTTGCGAGTTTTCCTGTATTGTAATAATACTGTAGATCAAAATAACTATGTGTTCCTTTAAAATCAGAGGGACGTATTTTTGACAACCCAAAATCGTAAACCATATATAGCTTCCCAATTTTCATCCAAAAGGATGTTTGAACTTTTCACATTGCGATGCATGATTTCTTATTGGGTACCAATACCATGTCCGGCACCTATGGCTAGGGGTGGAACCAGAAAATTTTTGAGGAGGTCCACAATTTTTTTTACGGAGTTACTGTTTTTAGATATTTCAGTTTCATAGAAACATATATAATAAAATTTGGTCCCGATCGGGTTGGTCACATAAGATAAATACGACACAATAAACAAAATAAATATCGTCATTAGAATTTAAACAATTTTGTTTCGAATGGAGCCGATTCAAACATATCTATATTCTATACATTGTAATAGTTTTGTTATAAAAGGGATCTAGGATAAATCTATTTGAAAAGAAGGGGTATAGAATAAAAGTAATTAGAAGATGAAAATGGAAGAATGATCAATAATTTTAAAGATTTGTCCGAAACCCACCGTCTGTTACCTCTCAATTACTCTTCTCTCTAAAATTAATAAAAAATAAAAATGAGAAAAAAGGTGTCTTACCCCCATAAATTTAATGAAAAGAAAATGTGGAATTACCACATTATTAAACACAAAATGAAAATTAAACACAAAAACAAAATGAAAAAAAAAAGGCAGTAACTAAATGAAAAAAAGGTGGGAAATTACCCCATTTATACAACAATCATGGAAAAAAGGTGGGGAAATGGAAAATGATGAGGAGCTGAATCGAACTAGCGACTTTTCAATTTTCGTCGGACAAGATAACCACTACGTTCTTGGGGACGTATTTGATTTACTTTACCAAAGAATTTATTTAATAACTTCTAAACACACAAAAAAATTTAATTTAAAAACCGTTCATATAATTTCCAATTTACGTACGAAATTGAGAGGGTCCCCGGAGACCCCTGGGCCTATTATAGGTCCGCCCATGCCTATGGCTGGCTATCTTCAACCGCTGAACCCAACTTAGATGCATCTTAGCTTTGTGTAATGATGATCTAGGGTTCCATTAGGAATATATTTTAATAAACAAGGATCATCTCACTATCACATATAATTCAAGAGTGTACGTGTTGATGTCAAATCATTTCACTATCAGTTAATTGAAATTTATTGTTCTCCGCACCATCGCATATATTCCATTGACATCATCAGCTGCTCCAAAAGGGCCTGTCAATGGAATTATTTTGACTAGGTCATGAGCCATTCCATTAATGACCCATCTTATTTAAACGCTTCATTCTCTTCAATAATGATTTTGTGCTCACCTTGGTATGTTAAAGTCCCCAGTCATTATAGGCCTGGACAAGCCCTAAAATATAAACTCAATATCAATATTAAAATTATGATTCAAACTTCAATATATTGTATGCTAACGAGATTTAATGATTCCTCATCTTCTTTGTGCATTTTGGTAATGCCATGTAAATGATTTCCGGTTCAGTTTGTTTTCTTCTTCATGTATATTTGTTGGTTTTAGTATTTTTTTGTATTCGTTTATGTTCATGAACTATTCGTTTATTAGTTTTCAACGAACGAACACGAACATGTTCATTTTCTTAATAATGAACGAACACAAACATAAAAAAAATTGTTCGACTAGCTTAAAGTTAAATGAAAGAACACGAACATGCCCATATTCGTGTTGGTTTACAAGATTAACACTAATGGTGGATTTAAAGACTAATGCTTTACGGTGGTCAATTGCATCATAGTTTCCATTGTTACACCAACTACTTTTTTTTAACGACAAATTTGGATCACTAGCGGGGACATTACACCACCCACCCCATCACGAGGAAACTCACCACAGGTGAGAAAACTTTCTGGCCCAACTTGTAACCCCCATTTTTTATTCTTTTGTTACAAGTGAGACTTGAACCCAAGACCTTTTGATAAGAGGTCATACACCTTTGCCACTAGACTAAGCTAGTGGGTGTGTTACACCAACTACTAAACAACATTATTACAACGACCCTTGAATTCGTCCATAAAAACAACTCCTACTTAATTTCTCCCACCACCTCAGCAACCTGCAAGTGTCTAGGAAAAGTTCTTGCGTTACACTTCCACAGGCACCACACCACACGCGAGATAAATCCCGAGTGCCACCACCCTTAAGTAATGGTCACCTCCCTCACCAACCAACCAAGTGCAAAAGCTGCTAGGCCCAGGCATCACTGCCGTCATGAAAATGGAAGCCAGCCGGCGGTTAACTGCTCCCCTGAGTAGAGTTCGGCCGCCATTTCCATCCGAATCCAGCGACAGTGCAAAATTACTTACTACTTCCATCTCAAAAATGAGTACATTTGATATTTGTTTCAAAACTATAAGTAACAGAAATGTCGGATACTATATAAAATTAATCTCTTATCAATTCACTCGATCAATATAACATATATATGCATACATCTCCATAATCCTATTTACATAAACATATATGTGAGTATTAATACCCTAATTACAATTTTATCACTAATAAGCATCTTAACACTTTCAGTTTGAGCCAAAATCATAATTATTAACAATCAATGAACACACTAACAGTTTAACAAATTGAAATTGATAAAACAAAAAACTCACCAACGTGTTTTAAACTTTCAAGTTTCATGCAGGAAACTACCAAATATGCAAGTTTCCTGTACCTAACTACCAAATATTCAAGCTAGAATCAAAATGCAATCAAGACAATAACTAATCAAGTTTTTTTGTCCTCGAGGAAGGTATGCGAGCACCACCACTCGGCTGGCTCTTCATGCAGTGCTGTTTGTTTTAGAAGTGGAATAGTCCCAAATATTGTTGAATTTATGTTTTGCATAAATCCATGGATTCACACAAAATGACAATGAATGTAGCTTCCAAAGGAGACTTCTCCAATATCAATCAAGAAGTCTAATATATATGATAACGAGTAAAACCATACAACAAAATCAAAAACCAAAAGAAACAAGTAAATCATTAAATATTTTTTGTCTTGCAACAAGATATGTAGAAGAAATAAATAGCAACATGTTCAAAGTTACAAATAAACCTAAATTACCTGTGAAAGAAAGGCAGCCCAATTCCATCTCTTCCCAATAATATATCCCCAGTAGTCAAAGGTTCTTCTTCCATAACTTGAATTGTTCTTCATATACATCCAAAAAGGATACCCCACCATTGATAAAACTAAAATTAACATTACTTTATTATTTTTTATCCTTATAAATGTCTTCAACATAGTGAGGATGTATAACAATAAGCTGAAACAATGTACAATGATCCCCTTTACATCCTTATCAAAGATATACTGAATCAACAAACAAAGGTTCCCAATCACCACAGTGCCACCGCAAATTGGACCCTATGATTTAATTAAAAAACAATTGCAGATATAATAAGACTTCAAGATTTAGTATAAAATCACACACTAAATAGGAGAAGGGGTCTGTAAGTACCAAAAAAATACAGATACAGAAAAGTAACTGGTAAAAGTATAAACTGAATACCATACTAATTCTCTCGAGAACTCCACAAATTGGACCCTATGATATATACCAAAATCCTAAACTAAATAGTCTGCCCTAAACAAAAAAGAAATAGTGTCATTCGTCTCTTTTAGACATTTTTTCAAACACCTGATATGCAAAGTAATTTAGCGACAAAATATGGTATACCTCACATGTCAATTTTTTGATTCTCGAGGAGGAGTTGTGAGGAGCAAAAGTCTTTCTGTTGGTGGGTAATATGCTCCGAAATTTCTCAATGAAGGCTGTAATTTTCGATTTCAGTGGTTTTCGTCTGGTGGAGTGCTTATTATCGGAGCTAACTCGTATAATGAGAGAAGAAATCTTGAGGAAAACTGAGAATTGGAGGAAGTTGTAGTAAGCAGGTAAATATCTGGTTGAGTTGAACTTGAAATCGAAGTTTTTTGCTTTCGCTCGAAGTTGAAGGTTGATTGCCCATTGCTGGTGCTCTGCGTTCATTCTTTGGGCGGAGATGGAAGCGTAAACGAGAAGGTAGAAAGAATTGAAGAGATCTGTTGTTGTTGTGATTGATAGCCGTTGGAAATTTGTATCAGATTCTTTTAAGTGGGCCCAGCCCAGCCCGGGAGAAAGCTTCTAACCTAATAAAGTTTCATACATTTTCTATGTTTATAGTGGGGATTAAAGATGATTGAATTGGATTAAAGATGATTGAATGAGTGATCAGTTATCTAAATTTACCGTTCGAGAAAAAAGTAGTATTGTGTCTTTAAAATTTTAAAAAGTGAAAATAAATGTTAAATAATAAACTTTATTTATTTAACTAGTTTATTGACAAGCGTATTTAAGCAGAGGTTGCCATATGAAAGTTTAAAACAATATAAGTGTGATAAGTAAATCGTTAAAATTAATATCTATGTAAAGAGTAAATATGTATGGTATAGAAGACATATGTAATATAGTTATGTTGGAATAAAATTGAGATTAACTTTAAAATTTATAATGCATATAAATGAAATAAGAAGTACAATGAAAATATAAATTTATAAATATGTTAAAATTGACTTATAGACAACATTTTTTGTTAAATTTTTAGGTTTGCCATCATTGTCGAATATCAAGAGTTTACTCCGTCTTTGGCTTTCACTCTCCATAAAGAAACATACAATTGTCGATATGAAAAAATCAGGTCCTTTAAGAACAAGCAAACTCTAGAAAGAGATTGTCATTAACTTTTATTTTTAGTCATTACTTAATCAAGTAAAAAATGTTAAAAGTAGAAATATATTGTGGGCTTTTAATATATTGTGGCTGTTAATATTTTAACGAACTTACCAAAAATACCATAATTAATATTTGTACTTCAATTCAATAATTTCATTTTACGGGTACACCATCTAATAAAAAGAAGGCAAAAGATGCATACATTGGGTAAAGAGGGACGATGTTTGTAAGCCCAAAGACAAAGGGGGCTCGGTTTGGCCAAACTCTCGGATGTGAATATCAGTCTTTTGTGTAAACGGTTATGGAAATTCAAAGTTGATGATAATGTCTTGTGGAGGAAGGTTGTTAACTGCATTCATTCATCTCGGAACAGAGACGTTTTCTTTCCTTGCAGGAAGGAAATAGGTGGGGTTTGGAAGGCTATTGTTGGGGTCAATTCTGGGTTGGGTAAATTGAACTTAGGTATGCACAGGTGGATGGATTTTATTGATGGCTGTTGGAAGTGGGTTGGGAATGGGGCTCCGGCGTTCTCTGCCAAGGAGGTTAGAAAGGTTATTGAGGCTTCGGAGTCTACATCGAGTGGTCCGGTTTTTAGGTGGTGTAAATTGGTCCCATGTAAGGTGAACCTTTTTGCGTGGAGGGCCCTTCGTAATAGGATTGTGATGGCGGACTCACTTGCTAAAAGGAACGTGAATGTCCAGCATCCTTGGTGTCGGCTTTGCAATGAAGATATGGAAGAGTGTTACACTCATTTTCAGTGGGTGTAGCTTTGTTGATAAAGTGTGGCAATGGCTGGGAATTTGGTGCAAGATCCAACAGTTAATTATCTTCTCCTTTGAGGATTTGGTCAAGGTGTGTGCGTCGAATAAGATTGGAGAAAAGAAGAAGGACTTGGTCCAAGGAATTGTGCTCACGGCATGTTGGATTGTGTGGAACGAAAGGAATAATGTGGTCTTCAACGGGGTGACTCCTTCTGTGGGTAAAGTTATTAACGAGATTAGAATTTGGAGCAAGATGTGGATTAGTAATAGGAGTAAATCTTGTATTGATTGGGAAAACTGCACAATGATGTAACGTTTTGTTTGGTGTTTTGGGGGCGTCTCTAGCTCCTCGCTAGCGGCGTCGTTCCCGGTTTAATGGAGTTATGTTTTTGCTGTTCAAAAAAAAAAGAATCATGATACATCATTAGGCAATGTTATGAAACCAAATAAAAAAAGCATAACAAATAGTAATGTATGAGAATGCAAGCGTGGAATATTTAGTCATAAATATTTTCCTAAAACTACTATCAAGGTTTTATGTATTATACGCCTTAGGTTTTCTTAATGGTAAGGTCAGGCGACGAGGAGGGTTGGCAAACGGTTTGTCACCGGCGAATGGGGGAGGCTCACCTTCTCCTTCTTCGTTTCCGGTTTCCCTGATGACACGACAACGGAGATTCTTTGGAAGGCGGCACAACATCTTGGAACATTAGAGGACTCGTACATTCCCAGGAAAAGAAGATACAACAACGAGTGTTATGGCTTCATCAGATACAAAGATGTAGGAGATGTGGAGATAATGGTCAAGCAGCTAAATGAAATAAAGATTGAGGGACAAAAAGTGAACGCCAATTTCACTTAGGTCCCTCTTCGGCCGGTGGGGAAATCGTTGAGGGGTAATACTTACAGGCATGGGGTGAATAATCAGAAGCCGATACGATCGGTGGTTCCCAGGAAACCGGAGAAAAGGGTGGGTGACATGTCATTTCATGATGCGGTTCTGGGGGTGGTACCAAAGGGGTGTCCTCAAACCCATTTGGTTGAACCTATTACACCCAAGTGGAAATCGTTCCATATACCGGACGAAGGTGCGGAGTACCCAACAACGCTTTTCGATCGGGAATTATTGGGTGAAGCCAGAGATGGTTCCATGTCCTTCTCGTTTGAACCAGAAAACGGAAGCGGGGCTTTTACTCAATACGAAGGTTCAGTGGTGGCAACAATACTTGGTTTTTCTGGATCCTTGGGTGGGGCAACCATTTCTAAGAGTTCGCATTGTCGGCCTGAAAATTTTAGGTGTACCATTGCATCTAAGGGACGACATAACCTATGACACTGTCACGAAAGGTTTTGGAAGGATTATTTGGCCTTCCCAATCATCCTGGATGACGGAGGATGGCACCGCGGGGAAGTGTCCATGTCCTTGCTGAATCCTGAAAACCATTGATGAAACGGTCCAGATCACTTGGAATGAGTTTTCTTACAATGTCATGGTCAAAGAGGACACAACTTTATGGTCCCCTAACTTTGTCGAAGAAGAAAAGGTCTCGTCTCAGATTCGTTCGCCGGAAGTGTGGTCGGAGGAGGGGAAGGAAGAAGACTGGGGGGACGGCAAGCCAAGGGATGCATGGGGAGACGAAGAGGGTGGTTACCTAGATGGCCTTGGGGGAGGAACCTTTCGGGATGATCGGCGCGTTGGTAGGGCCTTTTCCCCCACACAATGATGAAGTCATCTCCCTAGACCTGGGTGAGAACAGTCATTCGCCGGATAATAGATACCGCAGAGGAAGCGACAACTTATGGTACGATGCCATCAGAGGATTCTCTAGGGGACCGTGTCTTAAGGTTGGATACAGCCCGGTTTGTTGGGCCTCTTAATGGGCCGGTTCTAGACATTAATGGTTGTGAAAATATTTTAGTTAGTGGGTTAGAACCCAGCTTACCGGATCTCAATAAAGGCGTTTTAGGTGGGGCTTCTTCACAAGTGAATAAGACTTGTTCCCTCAATCAAGTTCCTAGGGCTCAAATTAAGCATAAGAAGCCCGCGATGGATTCTAATAACACCAGGGTGCTTAGAGGTGGTGGGAAGAGACTGTTCTAGGACGTGATTAGAAAGGGCAAAGGGGGCAATTCCTGATCGACCACTAGTAGCGGGTTGAATAAAGGGAAAATCACCAAAATGACCATCTTTGACCCTGAAAAAACAGAAATGACCAACCAAATTTATCCTTACTCAAATGACCCAATGCTATTCCACCAATAGTTCATTTACATGTGTACAATTTATCCTATCATATGGCACCCTTTATCCAATAAGAAACCTACATCTATTATCCCCCTGACAACCTGGCTAAAGACAGGGTCCACTAACCAATCATTGGACATATCTTCTAGCCAGTTAGAATAAAACACGTGGATTTTGGTTCAGAAATTAGGCTAAGTATCCGGTTGCTTACCGGACCTCTACAATCCTGCAACGTGTACAACAAGGAGTCGTAGCTTGAGCTACATGAATGGCTTATGTCGGCTCCCTTTAGAAGTCCGACCCCACATAAAGTTAGGGATAAAGTAGAGGTTTTCCTACCTCCCCTACCTCTCCCTCCCTTTTTGAATTAATATTACCTAAACTAAATCTTAACTAGTATACACTTCGATTTTATTCCCAAATTCCATGTGATTTAAATTCAATCCATTGGTAGTTATGTTTCCATATAAAAAAATATTGGTAATTTACTAGACATCAAAACATACATTATAAAATACTATCAGAAACTCAGACGTATTTTAAAATACCCCGTCATGAGTAGGATTTGGTTATTGTTGTATAATTGTTATTTGATTGTAATTAAAAAATATTGTTAGTTAAGTATACTTGTATTTTATATCAGAAACTCAGACGTATTTTATTCTATTGGTATATATAAAAAAATATTGTTAAGCATAGATATTTTATTGATTACACTTAAAAATTTTGTTAAGTTTAGATATTTTATATCAGAAACTCAGGCTTATTTTATTGATATATATATAAAAAAAAGACGTTTTTTTTGTATGCTCGTAAATTTGGTTATTTTGGTTATTTTTGTGGGTCACTTCTAGCATCATTAAGACATCTATATGGAAAATAAAGATACAAATGATACGAGCTTGCGAGAGGCTTTTAAATAAAATGGGTAGGTATAACATATCATAAATTCGAGGGTTATTGGCTTCAAATAATCATAACTATTACTTTTTGGCCAATAACACTCCCAACTAACGAATTTCCCTCTGTCACTCCCAACTATCAACATATTTTCTTCCACCACTCCCTCCGTTAATTTTCTTTAACCATGTTAGTCATCCGCCTACGTGGCCATAAGCCACGTATACAACCACATAATCATTTTATGTCATGTAGGACAGCCACGTAGGTAGATGACTAATGGAGTTAAAGAAAATTAACGGAGGGAGTGGTGGAGGAAATTGTGTTGATAGTTGGGGGTGTCAGAGGGAAATTCGTTAGTTGGGAGTGTTATTGGCCAAAAAGTGATAGTTAGGATTATTTGAAGCCGATAACCCTAAATTCGAAGTGTATACTAGTTAAGATTTAGTTTAGGTAATATTAATTCAAAAGGGGAGAGGAGAGGTAGGGGGAGGTAGGAAAACCTCTACTTTATCCCTAACTTTATGTGGGGTCGGACTTCTAAAGGGATCCGACATAAGCCATTCATGTAGCTCAAGCCACGACTCCTTGTTGTACACGTGGCAGGATTGTAGAGGTCCGGTAAGCAGCCGGATACTTAGCCTAATTTCTGAACCAAAATCCACGTGTTTTATTCTAACTGGCTAGAAGATATGTCCAATGATTGGTTAGTGGGCCCTGTCTTTAGCGAGGTTGTTAGGGGGATAATAGATGTGAGTTTCTTATTAGATAAA
>JBCNJP010011274.1:0-17433 GCA_039602395.1 Deinandra increscens subsp. villosa
AAACACCACAACCATAGTTCTAAAACCAAACAGAATGAAAGTCTTAAAGTAAATACAAGACATAAATCACCAAAGGTGTCATGATCAACCCCTTTAATCGGTTTCATCTCACTAGCTAATGGCCAAGTTAATCATATGCGCTATACATAGAACTAACATGATAATAACAAGAACACATGCACCTCATTTTCTAAAGTGACGACACAAACTAAGATATTACACGACCTATCATGTGTTCTTTTAGCGACCAATACTAGCTCACAAACTTGTGTTATAAAGTCTAAACCAAATACATTGACAAAACAATATTGCATATCTTTATATTTTTATATAAAAAGATTATGTTTTCTAAATCCAGTGAACCCGTTAAAAAAATATATGAGTAAATTACATCAGAGGTCCTTGTGGTTTCTCTAAATAACGGAAGAGGTCCCCAGTGTATCAAAATTACGAAAAAGGTCCTCGTGGTTTGTATAATCGTAACACATTAGGTCCCATCCACTAACCGCCGTTAAGTTTGGTCGTTAACTTTAAATTTGGAATTAAAGGGAAGGGCATATAAGTAATTTCCCTTCCTTTTAATTAAATCCGTTGGAACATAAAGTCCCCCACCCACCACCTGCAGTTTTCATTCTCCCATTTCTTGTTCAACCCTTGCATCGCACCTGTTCTCAAACCCTAAAAAAATGTTGGAATGCTATCGTGGAAGATTTGCTCAAATTCGCAACTCATGGACCAACTAAACCCTAGACGAAGGTTCTACCGTTGTCCAACTCCGGTAAGATTTATTATTTCGGTCTAGACGGGGTCAGGTGCTCGAATTCGCACCACTGGACGAAGGGGTTGACCCACCTGTGTGGATCTGTGGACTGACTAAAACCCTTTTATGGTCTTGATCTGTTCATTTTCTTGTGGTTTAGCTTTCTTGAAGTTCATAACTTTTGATGTTTTTGGACAAACATTATGCGATCCCCAATAAATTGAGTTCTTTATCAACTGATTCTAATTATTGCTAGTCTATCTTTATAAGATTACTTAGTCAATTGATATAAAAGATGTTAAATTTATGGTCATGAAATCGGATTTATGGTGTTTACAGGGCTCGGATTGTCCATTCCTTGGTTGGGTTGACCCACCTGTGCCCACGCTCAGTGATGATGATACCAGGTTTGTTAAGAAAAAAAAACGAGCTTGAAGATCAAAAAAGGAAGTTTGATGATGAAAAGTAAGTGTTGGAGGCTGAATTTTGAAGAAGAACAAGAAGATGAAGATGCTTTATTTCACTATAGTGTTAATGGTTCTGTATTTTTTTATGTAGTTTATAAAGTAGTTTGGGTTTAGTTGAATGGGTAGGTAAGAAAATTGGTGATGTATGTGTATAAATTGTTGTTGTGCTCATTTTTTGGATGAATGAAAATTTTAGAATGGTTTGTCATTTTGGATGATATAATGTTTTGGGTACGTGGAATGTTATGGCAAGTAGCCCATATGCATAGTGTTTTTGTCAAATGTACCAAATGTATACATAGAAAGTCATTTGGTAAATGTACCAAATGTATGGCAGCAGTGTTTTTGGCAAGTGTACCATATAACTTTTAGAAAGTCATACATGTTAGACTTCTTCCTACCAAATGGTACCAAAAATGGAACACATAAATCATCACTGTATCAAATTGACCATATAAATCATCAAATTGACTTTTTGGTACCGAAAGGACCACATACTTGCTGAGTTTTTTAAGTAAATAATCTGTTGACTTTTAAAAGTCAAAAATATGTTCAAACAACACTGTATTGGTCCTGTTGACTTTTAAAAGTAAAAAATATGCTCAAGCAACAGTGTATTGGTACTGTTGACTTTTAAAAGTCAATAATATGTTCAAACAACATTTTTTAAAAAGTAGATGTTTCTCTTGGTCTCCACTGCATGTCTTCTAATCAATTGTTTCAAAGCATAAGGATCACCAAATGTCTGCCCAACATAGAACCCTATCCCACTTTTACCATACTCTGCTAAATGTTTCTTTTTTTTCTTTCTATGCATTCTTAGTGCTTTCTTTCTTTCAGTTTCAAAATCATCAGAAGGATCATCTGTTAAAGATTGAATGCTACCATCACTTACTATTTCATCATCAAAATCACTTAATAATTCAGACTCATCTTGGGGCTCAACAATCACATTTCCTCCAACAAACTCTTCCCCCTCATCAACATAATTCTGGAAATCTCTCATGTCAACTTCCACTTCTTCTGCCTCTTTGTCAGCGTCATACGTATAAGTATAATCACTTGCATCATCACTCGAATCCGATGCATCATCGATCACGTTTCTCTTTCATTGTTTTCTCATGCCACCCTAGTAAATATTTAGGTGGACCAAAATTGTGAGCACCCACATCTTCCAAGTCTTCAATTACGATTTTTGTCCCTTCACGTACTTTAATAGTTTTCTTTACCAATGACTGACCATGTTCAATGTACATATCAATAAGCTTATGGTCTTTTACATAAGGAGACAACTTTAAAACATCACCATCAGTTGAAAACTCTATCAAACCCCCATCTAAATTTTGTTCTGGAATCTTAAAATGATAGAACAATTTATTGTTATCAAGATTCAGCCCTAATTCATGAACAATGTGGTTCAATTCAAGGATAGAAAACTCATCAATGTCAATGTTATCAACGTACGAAACTTTCCCATATGCATAGCGCCTACCCGGATAATTTTTGAACACACCACTATGGTGAATCCTCATAGTGAACATCTTAGGATCACCACCTGTATATTTACACAGAAACTAAGTTCGAATATTTTGAAAAATTAAGCTACAATTACGGTTCTAAGATAATGTATAAATGGTTACCGTAATCAGATTCATTAGCTTTGTTCACAGGATCTCGATGATTCCACATGGCAGCGCTGAACAAGAAGGGTTCTTCCTTGAACGATTTCTTGCGTAACTAAAGAACGGGCGACTTTAGGGCTTTTGCGTATGACACTGTTGCATCACTTTTCTTTACGTAATTGAAGAAGTGGCTATTAAATTCCATATTTAATTCCATGCGTACAAAAGATGACTTAGGGTTGGGATATGAAAACTATTGAGTGGAAATTACAAAAATGCCCATCACGTGATTATCACATGAGGCAACTTAACTTTTAAGACTAACGGAAGGACCTAATGTGTTACAATTATACAAACCACAAGGACCTTTTTCGTAATTTTAATACACTGGGGACCTCTTCCGTTATTTAGGAGAAACCACAAGGACCTCTAGATGTAATTTACTCTATGTATTAATTAAACTATTTAATAAACACATAATTAATCTTTCTGCGAGTTCGCCGGTTGTATAGGTAAGCGGTCTTTAATACCCGTTGCCTCCGGTGTAACTCTTACGGGTCTTGACCGGGTCGGGTACTTGATTTAGTCGGGTCTGGACACCTAAATCCAACAAGATCATCGGTAAGGCAAACCGGAAAAAGAGATCAAGCAGAACACCCTAACTCGCTCATAACCGGCAAGGGCTGCGTTAACCGCCACGCCGCCACCGGCAATATCATAGCGAGAGTGACACACGACCATCGCATCTACGACCGTTCACCGGAGTTCATGAACCCGGTTTCCCTTTTTAGAGGGAGAGTCGCTGCTTTCTACAGAGAGAGAAGAGAGAAGCCAACGATTATAGAGAGAGAGTGAGAGGCCTGCTTTGAAATTCTTGAAATGAGAAGATGGGGCAGAAATTGTTGTATAAAGCAGATAAAGGGGGAAGTTGTACCCAAGGCTAAAAAACTTGGACCCTTATCATGCTTAGTCACTTGTACATTGTGCATAAGAAAATGCAACTTTAATAAAATAGAATGTGCATTAGTTGCTTGTACACCATGTTTTGAAATTTGTACTCCAAGTTGTATTATGTTAGTATAGGGTAATATGATCACGATTTGACTCCATAGGATGCATAAAATACAAAACCTAACGTATCATCAAATGTGATTTTTTTTAATTATTTTAATTTTCTTATTATTTGATCTATATAAAATAGTAAATACATCAGATTCTTTTTATTATTTTATTTTTATATAGGTAAAGGCGGATAAAACCAGTTACTCTTTCTGAAACAGTTTTAATCGATCCAGTACAAATCGGTTACAAACCTAAAAAGATGTTCGTATGAGGTTTAAATATGCAGAATGCAGAACCGGTTAAAAGCAGTTTTAATACCAGTTATTAGACCCTATTTTTCCCGGTTAATCGGTTTAGTTTCTAAGCAAATTGAATTTTTCTATTTGAGTTTTAGGTTATCACAAACCTCGTTTATAATATCAAAAGCTATTTTGTTGATCAATAAGACACTAATTATTCTTGAACCGGTTAACCAGACCAATATATGCATCTTTATTTACAACCCAAATACAATCTTGATCTTTTTTTTTTTGAAAATCAAGTCCGAAATTTGTACTTATTTCTTCTCCGTTTGAAAGAGATAGAATTGTGTAATTGATGTAATTTAGTTTGTGGAGTAATTTAGAAGGTGTATAACTTGATGATAAAGTAATAGCTCTAATCCGAAATAAAAGATTATAAGTTTAAATTTTATAAAAAGTAGATATGGTAATTTAGTTGCTCAAAACAAAAAAAAGTTTGTTGGGGTGTGATAGAGGAGTGATAGTGATTATACTCAAGGAATACCGCCTCCTAGACGTGATGGAGTGGGGTGAGGGGCATGATGGGGATAAGTGGCAAACATGATGCGGGTGTCGTGCAATGTATTTTTTTGTTTTCTTTTCACCAACTAAATTGTTACGCCTTCTATCACTCTATCTTTTTATAAATTAATTAAACATTCACAAAAATACTATTACACACCTTTATCACCATCATTACACTATTTACATGACTACCTACATAAGATTACTTTTCATATTTATCACCAATCTTAAACCTGAACTACACTGGATGGTCTTACTTTTACAAAATGTGTAATCGTCATCTTCTATAACTAAAGCACCTCGTTCCATCGAGAAATGCACTCACTTTTATAAAAACTTCTCCATGGAGGAAAACCAAAACTTTCTTTAGTGTTTTTTATGTTTCACAGTCCAATTGGCTAATGGATTCTTTATCAGAGCACTTATAACTAATTTACTATTTTTATCTTAAAAAAATCTATCACTCTACACATTTATATTATTATTTTATTTAACCTTTTATATTTTTTTCATCTTTATCTGTATATTTTTATCGTTTTCTCTCATTCTATGTGTAATCGTCGTCTTCTATAACTGAAGCACCTCGTTCCATCGAGAGATGCGCTCGCTTTTATAAAAACTTCTCCATGGAGGAAAACCAAAACTTGTTTTAGTGTTTTTTATGTTTCACAGTCCAATTGGCTAATAGATTCTTTATCAGAGCACTTATAACTAACTTACTATTTTTATCTTAAAAAATATATCACTCTATACATTTATATTATTATTTTATTTAACCTTTTATATCTTTTTTTCATCTTTATCTGTATATTTTTTTTATCATTTTCTCTCTTTCTTAATTCTTAAGGTACAAATCAAAATGTCTGAAATACAAACCATTGAAGCTATATATTTTAAAGATGGAGATGGAGATGTGAATATGCTTCTTTGTATATAGAGCTTTGTGGAAGTAAAACCTCTATATTTAGAAGATAGAGATGAAGTTGAAGATGAAGATGAAGATCGAAATGAAGAAAAGATATAAAAGATAACTTCAAAATGTAGAGATAAGATATAAATGGAGATTTGATTGTGAATGCTATTAGTATAAGAAATTTTCATATCATTCATTCAATTTATGTTAATTATCAATTTAACCATGATGGTATCAAGTCAGAAGGGTTGTGGGGGTTATACTCACGATCTTGATCAAGTTAATTAGGATGGAATGGGTGTATAATAACTGATAGATTTGATCAACCTATACTGAAACACGGTCACAAGTTCCAAAAAATCTAAAGAGATCGGTTTTAGTGGGTTCATGAACCCATAGTGTAACGCCCCAAATTTCTAATATATATATATATATATATATATATATATATATATATATATATATATATATATATATATATATATATATATATAGGGGAAGGATCCTGCAAAAACACCCTTTTTTTGTGAGAACTGCGTAAACAAATCTTAAAACCTACATAACTTTTTCATACGTTAATATTTTTTTAAAAATTTGCACCAAAAGTCTTAAAATTATATTATCTTTAATCCTATAAAAGTTTTTAAAAACTTAACGCTTTTTTATTTTTTTTAAATATTTTTTGTGTGGTGCACATGTGCATCACAAAAATAACTCATACTTTTAGTATGAGTTAATATTTTCTTTTTCTTAGTCGCACCATATGCAATATATTTTCATCATTTTTTTTGCGTTTTTATTGAATGATGCACATGTGCATCATACCAAAAAAAACGCTCATACATGTGATATACATTAATAGTTTAAAAAGAAATTACACCCTAAATCTTATAGATGTGTTATCTTTAGATTTAAAGAAAAAATAGCATTTTATAACTTTTTTTAATTATATGATGCACATGTGCATCACACGGGAAAACAAACGTTCAGTTTTTTTTTAATATTTTGCTCCAGATTTAAAGATAACGTAATTCTAAGACTTTTGGCGCAAATTTTATGAAAAATCGTTAACGTATGAAAAAGTTACGTGAGTTTTAATATGTGTTTTCACAGTTTTCACAAAAAGATGTGTTTTCGCAATCCTAACCCTATATATATATATATATGTGTGTGTGTGTGTGTGTGTGTGTGTGTGTGTGTGTGTATACTTTCTTTATTTATGTGAAAATGCATGATATCTTATTAATATGCCTAAACCGTTAGTTGACATGAATGTTGAAAAGTTAACCAGATAATAGGTTAACAAATATATAACTATAGAAATCAATGGGGGGTTAAATGTAGATGAGAGGCTTTGGAACCATTTAATTAGTAGGTCATAGTTTAGGGGCTAGGCTTGTAAATATGTAGATAAAATTAAGTGTAGAGGTTAGATTATGAGGCTTGTAATATTAAATATGTTGGGCTAGGCTTAGAGGGTTTTATTAGATTAGTAGGCTAGTTTTATTATTATGTTTAGGCTAGTTTACTATTAGATATGGACATGGGCTTGGGTTTATGATTAGGGTTTAAGAGCCCAATAGTAAACTCATGGGATGGCTATATAAACCCCATGAGTTTACTATTCAAAAAAAGGAAGTGGATGACTCTAGAGAGAGAGCTAGTGTTTATGATCGGAATCTAGCGAGAGAGAGAGAGGGGAGTTTACGATTTCTTGTTTGTACCCGACAAGTTCATCTTGTGTGCAAAGATCAAGTTTTAATTGTTTTAATCATCGTATTCTTGTGTTCTCTTCATCTCTATTCTTGAATCACTAATCTAAACGATTTTTGCACGTCTAGATTAGATAATATCGTGAACGGTTGTTGATTCTGGACCAACAATTGGTATCAGAGCCAAGAAACATGTGTTTCGAGGTTCTCACGATATTGGATTCAAGTTTTTGCTGGAAAAAGTTCGATTTTTTTGAAGATTTCTGGGCTGTTCTTGGAGATTACGACCTTTCAGTGCTGTTCTTCAGTGTTTACGATCTGTTTCTGGGCTGATTGAGGTGTTCACGACTCGTTCTGGGCATTTCTTAGTGATTAAGATCTAGTGTTCTTCGTGTTCTTCGTTAACAGGCTGTTTACGACTTCAAGATAGCATTTTTATGAGTTTACGATTGAGTTTATGACTCGCGGTGTTTATGATTGAGATTCCGATTCTGAGTTTATGACTTGTGTTTACGACTGAAGGTGTTTACGACTGAAGGTGTTTATGACTGAAGGTGTTTATGACTAGAGGAGTTTACGATCCACAGGTGATTACGATCATAAACAGGTGATTACGATCGTAAACAGGGATTACGATCGGAAACAGGGTTGGTTTACGGCAAAAAGTCACTATTTCACGCTTTCACGGAAACGGTCATAACTTTTAACTCGTTTGGAGTTAGAGGCTTAACTTTTAACACGATGTTCGTGACACCGAGCCCCAAAATTACCCCTGATCTAAAGAACAAGAAGAAACAAGCTGCTAAATTTTCTTCTGATAATTCTACTTCAAAAAGCCCAACTTCCAAATGGGTTCATGATCATCGATATCAGATATATGATACATTTTATGATCATTTTGAAGGTAGAAATTTTAGTGAAGGTGTGCAGGTACATAAACAATGGGACAAAGCTAGTCATTTGCGTTATGTTTGTCGTCAAAAGGGACACATAGCAAAAGAGTGTCCGGTTCCTGTTGATTCTAACACTAAAAATCAAAAGATTCCAGTTTTTGGCAAACCTGTCAAACCAGTGTTTCTTGATGAAAATGGCAGAGTTTTTGATGAATTTCAACCTACATTCTTTAAAAAAAAAACGTTCTGATCCAACATTTTCAAAAGACCAAAATGTAGGTTGTTTGTCACAGTCACCTGTGATTGATTCATCAAAAACTGAGTTACCAAAAAAAAAACAAATCTGGAAACCTAAAGTGGTTTCAAAAGAAAACAAAGATACTGGTCGACCAGAAGCAATTCGCTTCGGGTCATTTATTAACTAATAAATTTGACCAGCGTGTAGGTACTTCTAAAAGACCTATCGACGATTAAAAAGTTGTTGATGGAGGAGTATTATGTTCTAACTTAAATTTCATGCTATATTTTTCTAACCCGAAAGTTTTCTGAAACTTTAAACTGCAAGGTATCCGTGTTGGTTGATCAATTTTCTTTCTTTACATTTCGTTTTGTCGTTTAGGGGAAGCAAATTGAAAAAGTAAAAAATAGGGTCTTGCTTTTATAAAATGAAAAATCCAAAAATAGAGTTTTTCATTTTAAGGGGGAGAATTGCAAGTAAAGGGGAGTAAATGCATGTTATGGGGAGAAGATGAATACCTGCAAAATATATAAAATTTTGAGAAATTGATCATTAGGAAATGATGGTACATTGGCTTATGTATCTGACTCATTGATAGAGTTGATGAAAAGGCCATAGGATCATTGTTTGATATGCTTGGTAGGCTAGGCAAATCAGAAAGTATTCAGATGTGATATAGAGAGACTAAATACTAATGCTTGATCATATGGATAACATCTTGAAGCTTATTTCATGACAAAAAGAGAAAAATAAGTGTGAAAATAAAAATGAGAAGTCACTGTGTATACATGTGTTCATTTTGCAAAGATTTAAACTTGTTTGATTTTCTTTATTTTCTCAAACGATCGGACTTTCTTTGCGTGCTCACAAGGCTGACCTAATTGTTGTTCGTTTGAGGTTCTGCTTTATTTTCTTTGGTGTTTCGTATAATTCATCGGACTTTCTATGCGTGTCCACAAGACCGACCTGGTTGTTGTTGAATTACACAATTTCAACTTGTTTTATTTTTCTTATTTAGTTAAATCCGAGACCTTATCTTCGTATCGAAAGATCGACTTTAAGGTAGACGATTTAACATTCTTATTTCTTTTTGCATGGAACACAGTTGACGATATCATGAAAACATTATGCTATGTGATAATCATAAGTGTAATCACACAAGAAAATATAAATGTCTGAATATGTCTGATAGTGTGGGATACACTGGTCAAAGCAAATCTAATGAATACCTTAACATATCTAGATGTTATGAGTATAATTCTGCCTGAGTTTAAGATGAACAAATTATACCAGTAATCATCATGACTTATGTGCTTCAATTAGTTGAAATTGAAGTGTAGTTCAGTGCGTTATGATCAATATGATCCCATATAGTGATCTTTCTCATATAAAAAATAGAGTTTGATTTTGTATTGCAATTTCATTTCATTTCAGAAAAGTTCAAAAATATTTTTGGTGTGTTTTAGCATAAGTTTGAAAAATCAAAAAAGATTTTAGGTTTGTTTTAAAATAAACTTTCTAAAAGACAAAAAGATTTGGTTTTTGCTTTATTTTCGATCTGATCAACACGAGTTACAAATCAAATTTACAAAATCATATCTTGGAGTCTCAAAGAGACATTTTGCGTCAAGATTATTTATGTTTGAACATGTTGCTAAGTGAAGAGGATGTCACAACTTCAAGTCTTCTGAAGCTGTTGATAAAGAAAGAAGCACACTCTGCATCGTCAAAGTATTCAAGATCAAGTCACTATCAAGTTAAGGGAGAGTTTGTTCGAAGATGTGAAGAGATTCTATACTTGAGGGGGAGTTTGATTGAAGATACAGTGTTCTGTTTTGTTAAGATACTGCACGCGTCGAGGGGGTGTTTGTTGATGCATATTCTGAGTGTCGTGTGAAGTATCTGAAGAAGACGATGTGAAGATCAACACAAGACAAGATTACTGCCTAGCAAACTGGATCCGAACTGCCAGTTCGGATCAGGCGAACCCCTAGTTCGGCTGGGGTTCCGCAAGTCGGGTATAAATAGGAAGTTTGTCTTTGTTTCTTGTAAATGAGTGTATAGAGTCTGAGTTTAAGTGTGTGCTTTGAGAGGTGTTTCTCTGTGTCAATTCTCTGTGTTTACTGACTGTAATTGTTCATCTAGATCAATAAAACAATCGGTTTAATTACATTTCTCTTTCGAAATAGCTAGATCGAGTAGACGATCCGTTGCTCACGAACTTTCAGAAGCACCTACCAAAGACAAAGGGATGTGCTCATACAATGATTTCATGGTTTGTAATCCCCTATCTATATGGGGGAGATAAAGCCAATAATTTGTCACCAATGGATAACTGATATGGAGGCGGTTTCTGAAAGGAGTCATTGTGACCCGACGGACCAAGTAGTTTATGCAACTGGACTACTTAGGTCACGAACTAAAGATTCGAAAGTGCCATTTTAGATCGGTTCTACCTAGTGGATAGTCAAATGAGTGATCAATACATGATACGTAAGGTAAATAAACTCTCAATTTGTATTAAATGATTCAAACACAAGAGTACAAGTAAGCTCACGGAATGCTCTCAATTACAAATTCACTCACACACAGTTAAGCACTTTCAGTTCTAGCTGTTCTAAACAAATGAGCACACAACACCTATTTATAGGTGTTGCTGGTTGGCGAACCATGCAAACCAGCGAACCATTGGTTAGCAGCATGGTTTGTTGAGTAACATTCTTACAAAATTACAACAAGCACAACTAACACCTAGACCTAGCATTAGACACCAAAACATGTCCTAACAGACCGCCTTGTCTTATGCTAGTCTTTAGAAGCTTTTGTCTCTGTCTCGTTCCAGATCTTTCGTTTGTTGTTGCCCGGGTGAATCCCAAAAGCAAAACAAATCCTGATCACTTTCTGAAACTACAACACTTGTTCAGAATCATCAACATGATACAGAATGTTGTTGTAATACCGCTCTCGTATGTCGGCTTCAGATAGAGTCACTAACCACATCAGATCAAAAACTCTAACTACTTTGTTGTTTTCTTCCACCAAAATCACAGCTTCACTTTCTATTATCATAATACCACCACTTCAAGGTTTGTATGAAATCCTGTTACATTTTCTTCAAAGGAATCTTCTTGAGTAGAACACGTTTTTTGTACTTTAACATAACCAGTGGTCTTCCAGTTCTTGGATGCTTCTTTGTTGGATGATCCACATACTTCGATCTTTGAGGCTTCAAAAATTGAAATTTTCCTTGACACTCGTAATGAACAATTCTTTCGAAGTATTCAGCAAGGCCATTCGGACTATGATTCAAGAAAGGTTTTCTTATCAACTCATGTACATCACAGACCGGAAGTGTATTAAACCTCTTACAGTTTGTCAATACTAGATTCCATACTCATTTTTGATAGCATAATACTTAAGCTCGGGATCATACATCCAACTTATAATGTTACCAATAGCTTCACTCTTGTTGTTCACATATCACCTTTGCATTACGGGTTTAGCTGGAGACACGTAGTTCGCACGAAATTCCTTCATCCATTGATCAAATAATCGTCTATGCTTTTGTTGCTCTGCATAATTTCTAGAGTCAGTTTTATCATCTTTCTTTTCATACTCTTTCCTTCTTAGCTTTTTTCTGTTTCAGACTCGTCATCTTTCCCAAAGAAATTGAAATCAGTAGAGTTGTTTTCTTTGAAATTTCCATATGACTCAGCATTGTCAGGATATATTTCAGCAGTTAAATCTTCAACTTCTACTTGTTCAGATTCAACCTCAATGTCATCACTAGAATCATTGCCTTTTTCCATACGAGTTAGCAACATGAACCTTTTCAACATCATTCAAAATTAAAGAGTATAATTCTGCAATTTGCTCTTTTGACAATGTGTCTATAAATTCCCTTCTTCTATCACTCCACATTCAGAATTAACAAACACAATAGTTGAACACACTTAAGAAATCGACATCACTTCGTACTTATCTCCTCCAACAACTGTCTCCCCCTAAGATGTACCAATAGTCGAAGTAGTACCCGGTGAGCTAGAAGCACGAGCTGCACCAGCATTTCCATCACCTACCCCTCCTCAAGATCTTCCTCTTCGACATTCAGAAATTCTAAAACATCTTCTTTACAAGTATCTTCTTTGTTTTCTTCAATCTGCCCCCTGAGCATGTAACAATTTCCTCATAGATTTTAGCTACTCATCAAAAGAAGCAGTTATTTGCAATAACCTCTGGATTTCAAGATCCTTTGCTTGATCACGTTCTGTCAAAGCTTGTATTTGAAGACCTTGAACATGAAATTTGTCTTTTAGGTCAATCAACTTGAAATCTTAACAAATCTAACTGACAAGCTTTAGGAGTAGGATCAGACGAAGATGTTAGAGTAGTTGTTGTTGTTGTAAATATGACAACCGCATGAACTTTAAAGCGAATTCTTTGAACTGGAACATTTGGATTCACTGTGCTAGTGGTAGTAGCAGTGGTTGAAACTTGAATTGATGTGTTCGGAAGTACACCTAAAAGTAACTATTAAAACCTAGACTTAAACTAGACCTAGACACACCTAAATTACCGAAAATCCTAAAACTTACCCAACCTAAAGGCAAGTGTACCTATTGGTGTTGGTATAGCCTACGGAAGACCGGGATTATCGAATCCTAGAGACACTATGTAGCTAGACTCAACCTAGGACCTAATGAGTGGAATATTGAGAGTTTTGGTTTTAAAGGATTTAATTTAACTAAATTAATTAACTAATCAATTGAAAGCAGGAGAATTCTAAGGATGACAATAAAGATATAAGAGAGATACTACCTAGACCTGGAATCCTAATCACTAGCACAATTTCACTCGGCTTATGACTATTATGATGGTGGCTAGTTTACCTTTGAAGTCCTTCCTAGCTAAGAACTCTAATGCTCGAACAGGAGTTCACCTTGTGGGTACTTCCTACCTCAACTAAACCTAACCACCCTCGAAACTATCTAAGGCACCCCAGGCTAGCAGGAGCCACCACTAACTACCATGAATGACACATAATAACAAGTTAACTAATTTCCTAGGGCATCCCTCTCTCGAGGCAATGTGATCCTAATCCACTAAGTAACCCAACTACCTGATAATCCTATCACCTCTCGGATTGTCTAAGAAAAGTAGCACATTGACATCAAATTCATAACTAATAACTAACACAATAGTCCAAGACGTCTCCTAGACCACTCTATCGCGACTAACCCTAAATATAGCAAGTTTAGATAATTAACCTAGACCGAAAGACATTAGAAGGTGAATTATGTGTCAATTAGCAATTATGGATCTAATCATCAACACACATATGCATACATTTTGATAATTATCAGAATTTAATAGAATCACAATCATCAATCAAATAGTTAAAACCGAATAAAATCATAATTAGTGATTATTCATCCAATTAGGTCTTGATGGCACTAATAACTTAGCTTACAATCATGGTCTGAACAGAAAACATAATAAAGTCTGGATTTTGGTTCAAGAACATGATAGAAAACTAGAGTTAACAAAAACCAACAGATAAGTCGAAGAACCGGATATGGAATGTAGTATATGATTGATTCTCCAATGATCACTCCTTGTTCCAACCTCTCTCTGGTCTCAAAATCGTCCTCAAAGCTCCCTCCAATCGGCTGTGGTTGATAGAATGTCGAACTCAAACCCTAGTCTTGAATTTATCAAATTTATTATGTTTCCGGATTTATTCCCTCTAAGCGTATCGCTTAGAGGGTCATGATGGTGGGCGCGATACGTGCGGATTGCACCAATCGACAAATTAGTCGGGGTTTGACCCAATGACCGCCTTTGACCTTTTCTCCCTTACGTGTATCGCCTATGGCTCATTCTGGTCTAGCCGATATGCCAAGACCTTCTTTTTAGCAACACTTTGTATTTTTTCTTGTATTTCTGCTCCAACTTTCTCATGGCCTTGAGAATTTATCACTTACCTACAAAAACATAATAAAACATAAATAAAGACTCAAACAACTGAAATTGACTCAAAACATATAAAATGACACAACATGAGACTAAAACTAACTTGATTAATATACAATTTACACGGGAAAATTAGATGTGTTTGCAACACATCAAACATCCCCACACTTATCCATTTTTCATCTCCGAAAAATACCGCAGATGGAATCATAACCAGGGCTTGCAACTTCTAACTTACAAATTATCAAAATCCGGATTTCAATCTATTAACTTAGCCTAGCTCGATTACCAGTATTTTGCTCGGACTAAACCCAACCAACGATCTTTAGCCCCAAATGTATCAACTAGTATTACTCATTTATTATATGACATCATTCAACCTAATGAGTCCCACATTCACAAATCACAACTTTACCTTAATCCCGTCTCAAGATTTTAGGCCCAGGTTAAACCATATAGGTTTTCCTACCCTAATATTTAAGTATATAAATGTCTCAAAAATAGTGAAATTAATGGATGAATGAAGTATTTATTTGAGCCATTTTTTTCAATCAATTTTTATTATTAACTTTTTTCCTCATTTTTTTCATTCGGACTTCACCTAGAGGCGCATCCACCAAGTGGCAAGATCAATGGGTAGCACATAGGGTATTTAGTCCATTACCTCACCTAGAGGTGAAAAACCTTCAAGTCACCATCCCAAAGACTAACACATAGGCTTTGGCATGTTATATATATATATATATATATATATATATATATATATATATATATTCATAGCTACCTCAAACAAATGAAAATGCAAATGGAAGCACCACCTGTATCGAATTTATTTTCATAAAAAGATAAAGGCGTGCTAATATTTAAGAGACAACATGTATATATATATATATATGAAAATATTAAGGTACCTATCATCTAATTTTCATCTAATTCTGACAGTTTCAGTCACATTGATCAAATTAAGGCAGAAACCCACTAAAAGTATCTTGTTTTATTAATTATTCAATTTTTATTCAAAATTAACGCATAAGGATGTTTAAGCACAAAGATCGGCTAGGCCTATCAATACATCGACACTAGCTAATAAAAAACCAATTATTATATATTACAATTAAGCATAATTATTTAGAACATTGACCCCCATTTGTACTATCATTTTCATTTGATTGCAACAAAAATCAGGAACATTTTCTGAATTTTTCAAAATTTTTTGGATATTTAAAATTCTTCAATTTTTTTTTGAAACGCACTAAAAAATAAAAATAAATAGACTCAAGACGCAAGGCTTCCGATCCCCACACTTAAACGACACATTGTCCATAATATGACATGAGAATAAAATACAACTAAAAATAAGCACACTAAAAAGAAAAATAAAGATGCCAACATGAAATAAAAATAAAAATAATCGAAACAAACTCTCCCCATTTGTAATTTGGAAGAATGACAGGCGAGTTTGGCACCCACATGTCCTCCATTTAATATTTAGCATGAACGTATGAACATCATTGAACCTGCAACACAAAACACGAAGCACAAAAACTCGACACAAACGGTTAATCGCGATAATTAAAAAAAATAAGAAGGAAAATAAAAATAAAAATAAGTTGAAACGGGCTCACCTGGAACTTCAGAGATCCACAATATGAAACAAAACCAGCTCAGAACAAAATTGTAGAGGCTAGATTATGAGGCTTGCAATATTAAATAAGTTGGGCTGGGCTTAGTAGGTTTCATTAGAATCATAGGCTAGTTTATGGTTGGGGTTGGGTTTACTATTGGGTTTATGATCCACAAGGAGCCCAATAGTAAACCCAATGGGGGACTATATATACCCCACTAGACCTCCTCATTTGCAACTTTGGATATTACGATTTTAGAGAGAGAAATCAAGGGAGTTTACGATCGTAATCGTAAACTAGAGAGAGAGAAGCTTGTTTATGATTTCTGAGCTTGTACCCGACAAGTTCATCTTGTGTGCAAAGATCAGGTTTTTATCATTTTTAATCATCGTATTCTTCAATTTCTTCTCTTCTCTTTCTTGAATCACTAATCTAACCGGATTCCGCACGTTTAGATTAGATAATATCGTGAACGATTGTTGTTTCTGGACCAAAAATTGGTATCAGAGCCAAGAAACGAGAGTTTTGTGGTTCTCACAATCTTGATTCAAGAATATGTAACGGTTTTTGTGAGTTTTTCTTGAGTTTTTCAGGTTTACGATCGAGTTTGCTGAGTTTTCTGGGCTGTTCTTGGTGTTTACGACATTTTCTAGGTAGTTTTTGGTGTTTACGATCGGTGTTCTTCATCAAATCTGAGCTTACGAGTTCAAGATTGGATTTTTGAGTGTTTACGAACGCGTTTACGACCACGTTTACGATTCTGTACGGTGTTTATGACTTCAAGATCCAAGCTTTGAGTGTTTACGACTGTGTTCACGATCGGAATCGCGTTTACGACGTTGTTTACGATCCGGAGGTGTTTACGACTAAGATTACGATCGGAATTGGTGTTTACGATCTTGTTTACGACCCGGAGGTGTTTACGATCGGAAACAGGGTTTACGATCGGAAACTAGTTTGCGGCAAAAAGTCACTATTTCACACTTTCACGGAAACGGAGAAAACTTTTGACTCGTTTGGAGTTAGAAGCTCAAATTTTAACACCACGTTCGTGACAACGAGCCCCAGAATTACCCTGACTAACGTCCAGGTGAGCTCGTTTGGACCCCCAAATTCCACTCCGAAGGCCTCCGTTTTTCGCGTTTTAATTTTTTGACACTATTCCTTGAATAGTACTTTTGCCGATTTTTTCAAAATTTCAAGAAGCTGCATATCTAAAGAAAGAAAATGAGTTCAGTGGTTGAAAAAAAGAATATGGTTGAGAACAAGGATGCTTTCGCAGCTGAAGTTGATGAAACTAAGATATGCCTCAATCCTACTTGTGCTCGATTAATTCCTGGCTTAAGACAACTCTGGAAAAAT
>JBCNJP010011275.1:0-17430 GCA_039602395.1 Deinandra increscens subsp. villosa
TTTCATTTAAATTTGTGCTAAAACATAAACAACCAAAAACTCTAAGATGGTTAAGAGAGGGTTTAAATCCATACACCATTTCATAAGGAGATCTACCATTTAACACTGAAGAAGGAGTCCTGTTTATAAGATAGGAGGCAGTTAAAACACATTCAGTCCACATTCTTAATGGTAAACCACTTTGAAACATTAAGGCTCTAGACATATTCAGCAAGTGTCTATGCTTCCTCTCCACAACTCCATTTTGTTGTGGAGTGTAAGCACAAGAAGTTTGATGACTTATTCCCATTGTTTTACAAAAAAACCTTCATATTATTATTAGTAAACTCAGTACCATTATCACTTCTAAAGGTTTTAACACTCTGTTTAAACTGATTTCTTAAAAAATACACAAAAGCTTCAACATTTTCAAACACTTCTTCCTTTCCTTTCAAAAGATATATCCAAACAGCCCTACTATAATCATCAACAATAGTTAAAAAATATTTAAATCCTTCTGTACTAGAGACTCTATACGGTCCCCAAACATCAAGATGTATCAATTCACCTAGATGCTTGGATACATGTTCACTTAAAGGAAAAGGATTTCTATGTTGTTTAGCTTTATGACACACTTCACATGGCAAATCAGATTTTATTACTTTCAGCTTCAAACTATCTTTTAAGACATATAATACTTGCTCAGAAGGATGTCCCAGCCTAGCATGCCATAAATTCAAAGACAAAACACTACTATAACACACCTTAGCACAATCAGAAGTGTCACCACAAAAATACAGACCATCAACTTGACTACCAGTCACCAGGTTTTTCTTGCCCAACCAATCCTGAACATAACACTTATGTTCATCAAATATAACCCTAAGTTTATTATCTTTTGCAAGTTTATGAACAGATAGAAGATTTACAGAGTATTCAGGGACTATAAAAACATCAGTTAGAATAATTTCTTCACCTAACTTCAAATTTCTAATTTTTGTTACCCTAGCATTTGTTCCATTAGGGTGCTTTACAGTGATATTATAGCTGCTCACATCTATCTCATTTAACAAATGCTTATCATTCATTAACATATGTTGGTTTGCCCCTGAATCAATGATCCATCCAAAATCTTTTTGTTCACAATTTGAACTCACAAAATTATAAACAGGTTTTATAAGCACATTAGATGAGATGCAGTTCCTATACATACCTCCTATGTAAGAACCATTAGAATCACTCGCAGTATTCTCATTTATCAAACTCAACAACTTTGATATCTGTTCTGATGTAAGACTAGACACAGCAGAAGGAATTTCAGACTTATCCACATTCACATTATTAGACTTTCCGCTACTTGCTTGCCTAGACCTAAACCAGGTAGGGTATCCTATGACTTCATAACACCTATCAACAGTGTGTCCCAACTTGTTACACTTGGTACATTTTAAACTTGGATTTGGACCCCTTGAAAATTTTCTTCTATTATCTGAAAACTGATTTGACTTAGAGAAAAAAACAGAATTCTGTTGTTGAGTTTTGAAATCACTAGAGTTCCTATGAGACTCTTCCCTACATAAAGTTCCAAAAGCAGATTTGAGAGTTGGAAGAGGATCTTGAATCAACAAACTAGTTCTCACAGGTTGGTACACACTATCAAGGCCCATTAAAAACTGCATCAGTTTTATACCATGATTAAAATCATTAAACTTAGAATGAGCATCACATATACAAGTAGGTAACTGGACCATTTGATCAAATTGCTTCCACAAGATATTTAATTTGTGATAATAATCAGACATAGAAGAACCATTCTGTGTACAGTTATTAATCTTTTGATACAAGTTGAACAGAACAGACCCATCAGTCTTATCATATGTTTCTTTTAAATCTTTCCAGACTTCAGCAACCAAACTAGAATATACTTGACCTAAGTATAACTCTTCACTAACAGAATTCAAAATCCAAGTAAGAACAATAGAGTTACATCTATCCCATTGTCTAGAAAGCACTTCATTATCAGTGGATTTCTCACATGAATCATCAATAAAACCCAGTTTATTTTTAACTTGAAGTGCTAACTTCATTGCATTAGACCACACAGTATAATTTTCTGTTCCTTTTAGTTTAATACTAACAACAGTTAAGGTGCTTGAATCACTAGCATGAAGATATAGCGGATTGCTCGCATCTAGTTTACTAACAAGAGTCTCAGGAACAGGTTGTTCACCACCATCAGCCATAATAGCACACAAACAAACAGAGACCACACAAAGAAACAAATACACCACAGATCTTCTGCCCTATAACCAGGATTCCACACCAATCAAGTTGGCAGTTCAGGGCCAAGACAGAATATCAACAATCAACAGTTAACAAACAAATAGAAAACTAACAGATCTAAACACAAAAGACAGAGGATGTCTCTCCCTGTGCAGCATGCAACCGGTATCAACAGTCCGGCACTGTTATTTACACTACAACAACAAGTAATCATAAATCAAGGAAAGATCTCACCGAGATAAGCCCCAAGTTAGGGTTCCAGATCGTTTCCTGCAACCTTCACTTAGGGTTACAGAAGGGACGACCAGCGCAGCTCCGATTTTCTCCTTAGAGTTCTTCAGATCCCTTCAACTCGTGCTCCTCCACGTAATGCTTCAAGAGCCTTCAACGTCTGAACGAAAGAACTCCTCGTGGAGTAGATCAAGATCTTAACGACGGTAAGACGACTACAGCCGTCGGCACCAGTGACTATGGGTGGTTTTTGTACCGTACGGAGTCAATCCCACCGTAATCAGACCGATTACAACTGACAGAGACGACGACTCGAACCAACTTTGGAGAAACGAGACGGTGGTCACCGGACAACAGTCGTCAGAGATGTAGATACGAAAAACCTAACCGAAGAACGGAAAAGACAACAAAAAACCGATCAAGAGCACACAGGCTCTGATACCATGTCAAAAGTACAACCAGAGATATCAAACAACAACGATCTAGATAGATCCACTGAACCGATTCATTGATAGATGAATCAGAGATCTAATCGATCAACGGAGACGAAGAACAAGCAGAGAATCTACAGCGAAAACCCTAACAAACTTCAACGATTTTCCAGCCGCTCTCATCAAACTCGTCTGCCCTAAGCAGAGACAATGTCTCGCTTTTATATTCCAGCAACCCTAACTGACATGTAATCAGCTCCAGCAAATCATCCGAGCCCAGCATCCAAGTAGCCCATCCAATAAGCCCAGTAACAGCAGGAGAAGCCCAATCGGATACATGAAAAACAAACAAAAAACAAACTTAGACACAATAATTTGCTATATGAATTAAAAAGAAAAAACAAATACAAACTTGTATATTTTTAACACCCCCCTTAATTCAAATAGCAAATTCATCAAACAAATTTAATTTTTTACACATCTCAGCATGCAAGTTTACAAGTAAACCCTTTGTAAACATATCAGCCAGCTGGTTTTCAGAAGAAATAGAACAAGTTTTTACAAACCCTCTAGAAATTTTCTCTCTCAAAAAATATAAGTCAACTTCGAAATGCTTTGTTTTATCATGAAAAACTGGATTCGCTGCAATAGAAATTACAGCATTATTGTCACAAAACAAAGACACAGGTTTATCAACAAAAACAATTAATTCTCTTAACAGATTATCCAACCATATAGCTTCACATGTAGCGGAGCACATAGCTCTATACTCTGCCTCTGCAGACGATCTCGACACAGTATTTTGTTTTTTACTTTTCCAAGATACAAGACAACTCCCAAAGAAAACACAAAATCCTGTGACAGATCTCCTAGTTTCAACGCATTCAGCCCAATCAGAATCCGAGTACACTTGTAAGTTTAATTTTTCACTTTTTTGGAACAAAATACCCTGTCCAGGATTCTTTTTCAGACATCTTAGCAATCTTAGAGCAACACTTAGATGAAATTTCTTAGGTTTATGCATATATTGACTCAAATATTGCACCGAGTAACTAATATCAGGTCTAGTATGAGATAAATAAATCAATTTGCCAATCAATTTTTGAAATTCAGTAACATTAACAGAGCAACCTGATTCATTTTTTAGACTAGTCGCAAGAACATAATTTTGCTCAATCGGAGTGTTAACTGGTTTTGCACCAGATAAACCAAACTCAGCAAGCAATTCCATACAAAACTTCCTTTGAGTAAGACAAAGACATTTATCAGATTTAATTATTTCAATCCCTAAGAAATATTTTAGTTCACCTAAATCTTTTATTCTGAATTCTTGTTGAAGAACCTGCTTAACATTATTAATCTCAGAAATATCATTTTCAGTTATAATAATGTCATCAACATATACAATAAGAATGACAATAGAGGAATCCAGCCCTTTTACAAACAAAGAATGATCTCACAAACTTTGAACAAAACCATTTTTAATTAACACAGCAACAAGCCTCTCATTCCACATACGAGGAGCTTGTTTTAGCCCATATAACGACCTTACTAATTTGCACACTTTAGTTTCGTTCTCAAAATAATAACCTTTAGGCAAAGACATATAGACATCCTCATTTAGGTATCCATAAAGAAAAGCATTATTAATATCAAGTTGAGCTAAAGGCCAATCAAAATTAGTAGCTAAAGCAAGTACACACCTAATAGTTACCATTTTCACTACTGGAGCAAAGGTCTCTTCAAAATCTATACCCTCTTTTTGAGAATATCCTTTAGCAACTAATCTTGCTTTATACCTTTCAACCTCCCCATTAGACTTATACTTTATTTTAAACACCCACTTACATCCTACAGTCTTTCTACCTTTAGGAAGATCAACTAAAACCCAAGTATTGTTTCTATGAAGTGATTCCATTTCATCATTCATAGCTTGCACCCATTGAGGATCTGTGGAAGCTTCCCTATAATTTCTAGGTTCAACATGGTTATTTATACCTACAGCATAGCACCTAACATCAGCAGACAACTTTGAGTAATTAACAACTTTCTCAAAACCATATTTGACCTTTCCATCTGAAACAAAATCTTTGAGTTTAACAGGCATAACAGAATTTCTGGTGGATCTCCTTGAAGATGTAGGACAGCTTTCAGAATTTAAAGTACCCTCAGATGGAACCGGTGCTTTATCATGAGTACGACTAGGATCCTCACAGATAGGGTCTGATTCTCTACCACCAGAAGCACTCTGCTTAGCGAATTCAGAATCAGAACATACTTGAGGGTCACCACTAGACGTTTCAGAATTTACCCTCCCTTCATCATTGGGAATTTTACCATCATTAGACTCTTGGTTGTCAAAGAAATCAAAAAAATTTAAGTTGTTATACTCTGTTTTAGCACTAGACTCAAGTATAGTATCATTCTTATCATGTTTGAAAGGAAACAAATCCTCATAAAATTTCACATCTCTTGAAAACACAACTTTATTTTTTTCAAGATTCCAAAGCTTATAACCCTTTTTTGGTTGGAATACCCCAACAAAACACACTTGTCAGCCCAACCCTCCTTTCGTACCTTTTTCTGGGGTCTTCCTGTTAGCCCTTATTTCTGGATTGTGCCTGGCTCTTATTTGATTTGCAGCTGTGTGGCAGGAGTGATGGATGAGGGGGATTATATTTTTGAGATTGCTCAATCAGCTCCTGCAAAGACTACAAATGACAAGTAGTAGGTTATATTACAGATAACTATGCAAGGATATAATCCTCTGATAGATCTATTATTTCAGGCATACCTTGCAATTGAGTCCTGTATCATACTCTTTAATTTGAGTAAAAGCAGGGCTCAAATCAGTTCAGACCTTAATTCATAAGGTTACATCAAACACACAAAAAGTTTGATATCAGAGCAGTCAATATAAAGAACTAAAATTGGTAGCATACCTGTTATCACACAGGATATACACAAGGGTCCGAGACATAAAGAACACCACTTGGTTATTCATTGGGCGACCAAAATATCAACCAAGTTACAGACGGACATCACACAATCTGCCACAATTGAATTAGCAATGGATCTAAATGAAAGAACTCAATCTATGAATAAAACACTTTGCCCATTTCGTGTTGCTTCATTCAATATATTGCAGCACTGAAGTCTGCTAATCTTGGTTAATTAAAATCAACAATATGTACACATATTCTTGAGTATTCTTTTCAGTAGTAAAGATTGTAGTCTAAATGATTATTACCTTTGTATTCGGTTAATTGCAGTGAGTTGAACGCTAACCTTCCCAAGAAATATTTGTTTTGCAAACGAATACCCCATCGGTTCCAATGGTGTGACCTCTATAAGATGTACACTGAAGCAAAGCATAAAAATTATGCAGGTCAACATGGAACAGTTTAACCTTTAGTCATAGTTAAGCCAATGCTTAATTCATTATCAGTGATAAAAAGAAAAGATTTGAACAATGAATTAAAATAAAATTAAAGATAAATTAAAAATGAATACAATTGCATTAATATGGAATCCATACTTTAAGTCGGACGGTCCCTGGAGAAAAGTCATGGACAAATACCTCACGGCCTCGCTTGTTAAACCCTTGGAAAAATTAATGTACTTTATAAGTTTATTTATACATGAATGACATGTAAAAAGGTGTGTTTGATAATGTTCTGAAAAACTGTTGTAATAAATATTATAACAAAATAGAATAAAAAAAAACACCAACCCCAGCTCTTTATAACTTTGAAAAATATAAACTAAGTATACCATATCATCTAAAGTACATGCAAAATAAGTGAACAATACCTAAAAGCAGTCCAGTTGCAAACAGCTCAGCAGCCCTGCAAGACACCAACATAAGAATATAAAGTCAATTTCATATCTTAAAGCCAAAAAAGAAATTGTCATACACCTACTAAACAACTGGTAACTAATGATTTAAACCATAATATTACAACATCATATTACCAAAGCCAATTAATGTAAAGAACAAAATTATTACAAATTCATTCCATCTACTTATTTTCAAAGTAAATGGAGCTCTTTTATATTCTACAAAGTTGTGTAATGTTTATTAAGGTAATACAAATTCAAGTTCTTCTTTTGGAAAATAATTCACTAAAAACCTTCCGGTCATTTAAAAAAGATGAACTTATCGTTTACACCGATTTGCAATTAACTTGTCCAGCAATTTAGACCTGCCCACCCAATCCATTTTTTTAACCTCCTTAACACCAATAAATACACTGAAATAGAACATATTGGATTAATTTCTATCAGTTTAAGAAAAAAATAGATAACAGGTCAATAAAGGCATGTGGCTTCTACTGAACCTGCACATGTGTCCATGACTATATTGTTGCATGATTAATACCCTGAATGTACCCATAACAGGTCAATAAAGGCATGTGGACTTCTACTGAATCCTTGCAAAGCTTATTGTTCACCAGAGATGAGCATGACGCAGTTATGCAAGTCAAATGCTTGATCTCGTAAACTAGTTACAAGTGATAGGAATGATAGAACATCAGGAAAACAAAAACACGTACCAAGTCTCCTATATGATGATGAACACTATTTTTACATAACGAGATGGATGTTTCACAAACCTAGAGAACGCATCAACCATGGAGATGTAGTCCTTTAAGCTCTTAATTAACTTGTAAACATATATAGAGAGAATATAATCAAGTAAAAAAAACATAAATTTTTTAGAGGATCACTATGAAGCAAAAACATACAGCTAAAATCATCAACTAATATAGATCGATGTGCACAATACATACCTATTGAATTTACATCAGGTTTAATTTTATACTTTGCAGCCAAACTCGAAAAATTCCCAACTAGAACTGTGGATCTTGCTTCATATACATCCCAGTTGATGCCTCAAAACATCATTCTCTGAAAGTATCAAGACAGAGCGATTAAAACAAGAAAAAAAATTCGTTTGCATGGGCACTCATTAGCAAATCCACTTTCACCCGAACCCGTTACCCAACCGGCATCTTTTGTGCAGTTTGTGATGCACTTTTTTCAAGAAAGGGAACACCGCATAGTAGTGGGATATGTGTGCAGTTTACAGAGCATGTTAAATCAATAAATCTGCATTGATCAAACTTAAAAAGCTACATATCATAAAGTTGGTTAAGCCTACCTGCCAATTTTCTCTGGAACCAAGGTGTGGAGTTGCAAATGTTATGAAATTAACAGGCTCCAGACCAGCAATTCTAGGTTTGCATCGCTGTTCATGACACTGCTCAGAATTGCTTTCATTCCATTCATGATAATCTGATAATCCACATGCAGGACAGTTTTCATAAAGCTTTCCAATAGCATATCGTGCCATTAGGCCACCCAATGAATGTGCTACAAATAAGATCTTGGACACTTGGGGCCACTGTTTAGTAACCGCCACAACCTGCAACATAGACACTATTACAACAATGGGTGACATAATACTACTTCTTGAGAAAATTAACTAAAAAACAAAGAAAGAAACAAGAATACCGCTTCTGTCAACCCCAACAAAAGTCCCGGTTGAGAAGAAGCAATGACCATCAAATTACATTCTGCAATCATACCATTCAATTTATGTAGTTGACTAACAGGTCCATCAATGGAAAATGTTGTTTCTATGGCTTTTTTTACTTCCTCAACAGAAGAAACAGCAACAGCTTTCGGAACATTAATGTCGTATTTACTCATCAATTCAGCTCCGTGATTTCAGAAACTTTATGAGTAAATGACCATAGTTATATCATGTAAACTGTATTTCTAGACTTATGTATTACCATGCACCAACACCATAGCAATTTATCCACCTAATGAAAGGGGGCACATATTTTGTAGGTATGTGTCTTAATACAGGATAAAAGAGCATAAAGGACAGTCTTTCAAGCTAATGCAATTTATTTAACTATTCTCACAACACCATTAGTTTGACCCCCCTCGAATAACTTTTGATATTAACAGAACGAAATCAATAATTTAACCAGGAAAATTACGACAAAAAAGGAACAGCAGGAAAATTAGGTCAAAAATCCATACCGTTCTTTGCGAGCTCCGAGAGGATATGGTTGCTTGAGATGATTAGAGTCAAGATGAGAAAATAGAGTGGAGTAGCGCAAGATCTCCTTCAACCGATGAGAAACTAGAGTCGAGGATTTATACCTGAGCACGAACTTCAGACGCTGCCAAGGGAAATTAGGGCAAAATTTTGGGGAAAGAATATCGACCTGAGCACAAACCTCAAACGCAACACGAACCTCAGTCGAGGATTTCTAACTAAGAACGATGTTGTTGAGCGATTCTGGTGTTGGGGAGGAATCGTAGGGCAAAGGGAGCGGGAAGAAACTAGGGCAAAGTTTTGGGGCGGTATTTTTGGTGCTAGGAGGAATATCGCAGCCAAGTGGTGAGCGGGAAGGAAACTCGCGCAAAATTTTGGCGAAAGTTGAAAAAAAATAAGTGGTGAGCGGGAGTTGAAAAAAATAAGTGGTGAGCGGGAGTGAATACTTAGGGCACAAATTTGGTAGGATAAAAATTAAAAAACGACGGAAATTTTATGACGCGCATATTTTAACTATACTCCGTGTTTTTATTTATTATTATACGACAGAAAATTTATGACGTGTAATAATGAGCGTCATCTACACTTAAGATTTTATAATTTATGACAGATTTTTCATGACACGCGTTTTTGCGCGTCATAAAACTAGCGAGTGTCATCGTTCGCGCGTCAAGAGAGGCCATATTTCTAGTAGTGTATATTAAATAATTACAGATTCTGTTTTTTATTTTAAAAATTGTGTAGGTTAGTTGTCCTTTCCACTAAGGACTGTTAAACAATCCAGTTAACTCCACTCATACGAGGAGATTTTCATCTTTTTGCCCCATACTTATTAAATTCATTGATGAGTATATGGTAATACAAAAAAAGGTAGCAATGAGTACGCTACCTCTTTGTAAAAAGCCAAATGACGAACCGCTAGCATAGAAGCCAACTTTATTTTTATTTTTTTTGAAAAGCAGAAGCCAATTAATGTTAACTAGGGGGAGAGCCTCCAACGCGTTATGGCGGGCGTGTCTGTGAACGTGAAAAACATTGGCGTCATTTTGACGGTAAAAGTCCCTTATGTACCATTCGTAAAGTATCCCATCATGCGACCTAATAGTTATAGACATTCACATTCCCTTGTTAGAGTTCAATTAATAAAGCACAATGTCAAAAAATTTAAGCATTTTTTCTTTTAAAAGGCAAAATAATAATAATAATAATATAAGAAACCCGGGTCCCCATCGTAAAAAGGTTGAGAACCATTAAGCTAGTAGCTCTATTTAAAAACATAATGAAAATCAGTGTATATATTTAAGGCAAAAAAAAAAATTAAGAAAATGGGGATCACAGGTTTCGAACCCTGGTCCCCATCCTAAACAAATAAGATGCAAACCATTGAGCTAGTAGCTCCATTTGGAGACATAGTGGAAACAATTATATATATCGTATATCGGAAAGTTCTGAAATACAAAAAAAAAAAGAAATAATTACGCAAAAATGCCGATCCCAGGTTTTGAACCCGGGTTTCTAGCGTGTAAACAAAGGGCCGAACCACTGCAATAGTTCATCCGTATGTTATCATAATTGAAGCCATAGTATATATTATTAGCAAAAAGTCAACACAGGAAGCAGCCAAACAGGCATGTTCCTATGTTGACTTACCCAATAATATATAGGTAATATTCAATTGAAAACCTTTTTATTATGTAAACGTATTGCTTCTTCTTCAATTCTCCCCGATGTAAACCATAGATGAAGATTCAGATTAAAACAAATCCTGAAGTAACCAAGTGATAATCAAACTCACAATAAATGTGATGCTTATTCAATGACCCAAGAGTGCTGATAAGCTATGCATGCACGTACAAAACAGAAAGTCAAAACTAACTCCCTTGGACCCGGTAACAACTTAGACTCAATTAACTGAACTAAGCACGAGATAAACTGTTGATCGAATCCTGAATCGTTAATACAATTAACAGATAAACACGAATGTAAAGGTTACATGTTGTCATCTGATTTAGATCAGCGGCAGTTAGGTTGTCCATCCTGTAAGTAGCCTTGGTTCCCCTTTAGGGTGTATGCTAATGATGGGATTGAGAATCGTACAGGGTATACGTACGATTTTAGAGAGAGAGAGAGAGAGAGAGAGAGAGAGAGGTCGAAAATATATGTGTGGTGATTAGCCTTTAATCTCTCCAATAAACTCTATATATATACACCCAAGGGGAAACCCTCGTCTATCTAATAAGGGCAATTACGTCCATCAAATAATGCCAGATATGATTAAATAGGTAATTGATTATTTAAGATAAATGATTAAGGGACATAATATATTATATTATATACATATATACGAAATCACACACACACACACACACACACACACACACACACACACACACATATATATATATATATATATATAGGAGAAGGATAAAATGAAAACCTCTCCGAGTTGAAAAAACCCTGAAAACTAAGCTAAAAAATTCATTTTTTGTTCCGATTTTTTTTATGGTGATTTCCTAACTTAAAAAAACACCCTTTATGAAAAAAAATGAAAAAACGCCGAGTAATTTTTTAAAAATAAAATATTAAGAACCGATTTTTTTGCAAAAAGAAGTTAACCGGCCAAAAAAGACGTTCAAAATTTGTTATTTTTTTAGATGTATTTTTTTATAGATTCTATAATCATTTTTATAGTTTTGGTGAAAAAAAAAACAAAAAAGCGCCTAGAGATTTTTTTTAAAAAATTATTTACAGATTTTGTTACATATGTAACAAGGCATTTTACATATGTAACAGGCAAATGTTACATATGTAACATGACGTAAAGTCAGATTTCAGAAATAAAAAAAAAACTACTAGTGGATTTTTTGATTTTTTTTCACCATAGGGCTTGTATTAACGCATATAATCACTACAAAAAATTTGAAGAAAAAAAAATCGTTTTCTGGTAGTTTCCACGGTTTTTCCAACTCAAAGTGGTTTTCATTATATCCATTCCCTATATATATATATATATATATATATATATATATATATATATATATATATATATACTAAGTAAAATAATTAAGTCTAACATTCTCCCACTTGGCCGAATGATAATTTATAATAAGGTATTAGCTAAGCCTGATCAAAATTTTATACACATTTCAATTTTAAACCAAAATTGCAGCAGAAAAATACAGTCATAGAGTTGATTATCCAACTCAAGACCTCCATTAATCATACTACAACCCCAAATTTAAAATTCAACATAAATCCAGAATCAATTACAAAAGTAAGCCCTTAACGTTGATTTATAATAAACTGTCTATATGTCAATAATGCATGCATAACATATTTAGAGACAAAATCAAACGGATGAGGAATAATTAATAATTAGTCATTCATATTGTGATATGCTTGGTCATTAGTAAACCTTGTCTTCATTATGAACCGGTAGGGAACAACCCACACATCTGATTAGTTTATTATGAATAACATCTTTATAAGGGACTAAGGTCTGTTTCCTCAGCGCACCGCTTTTGCGCAAACATGGGAAGTCATTACTAGATCCAAGTTCACAAACATGTATCTCGCCGACTTCGATGAAGTGATAAAATATTACTAACCCTTATCCCAACCAATACCTTCAGGCCGTAGTTAGCGTGAAAGTCGTGTTTGTTTACATTGACATAAAACTCACGAACGTATTGCTTTGCATGAGGTGCGAGTCACCAATAGGATCATGCATCATACCCGAGTCGGGTGTCACAATTCCGACTGATGCGCTTTCGACTCCTCAAATAGTCTACAATACCCAAGGCATGTTTGCTTAAAAGGATTAGAAAGTACACTTTCAATAGAAAGAGTTTCCACAAAAGCAAATGCACTTACCTTAAGGTAAGTTTATAAACACATCTTTACTAACCCGCCAAGGACTTGTTTTCCCCAAGTAAGTGTAAGATTTAAGCATAGCATAAGCATGGCTTTAAGAATTTGCTTAAAAGAAGAAGAGAGATTCATAGACAAATACAAAATCAAATTATATTTAAGATAAAGTTCTTACAATATTGTCGAATAGCTACAAAACCAAAAATAAAAGCTCAAAAGATAGTATAAGAGAGTGAAAACGAGAGTGAAGCTTGAGCTAAAGCTTAAGAAATGGGGGGAGAAGTGGCTGCCTCTTAGAGGAAGAAAATGGAATCTGGCACGGGCCATGCCTGACATGGAACTGGTCGTGCCTGGCATGGAACTGGCCGTGCCTATCAGTCGATCATCCGGAATCTTCATGGGTCAGAGACACGAGCCGTGTAGGATCGATGGCACGAGCCATGTGTAACAATAGTCAGGGGCACGGGCCGTGTTGTGTCAGGAGCCAAAGTCAACTCTTCTGGGCTTCGCTGGATGCAGGCACGGGCCGTGCCCAAGGCTAAAAATCCGAACTTGCTTGTTTCTTCATGTTATCTTCATAATTCTATTACTTTTGTGGTTTTGGACCTAGACAATGCTAAAAACTAAAAAGAAATATTAAGGGAATATTTTGTGGTGAATATTTGGGTATAAAATATGTATATTTGATTGTACATCAAACATACCCACACTTAGATCTTTGCTTGTCCTCAAGCAAAACCCAAATGGTCAAGACTAGTAACTCCAAGGAAAAGTATAGATCTGCGTTTGTAATCTTGCATCGAGAAGCTCGTTCTCCACCTACTTCGACCTTTTTTTTCTCTTTTTGCCATGTTTATTCTATTTTTATTGAAATATTAAAAGCTACAGATAAAGTTACTAAGAAGTTTAGATTTTTTCAATGGTGAAGTTAATAATCTGTTTATTTATAACTTTCCTTGAGATTAATACTCATCAGATGAGGAGGCTTTTCAGCCTGAAATCCTGTCTTGCGTTCCTCTCGTCTCCCGGTAAGGATCGTGAGAGGATCGCTCTGGGAGTAATAAATAAAGCGTAAATGCAATATAGTCGTGGGGCCCGATGGGTCTTCGGCTCCGTTACACTCGAATACGTTTTCATGAACTAGCAGGGGAACAACCCACACATCTGATTAATATATTATGAAAAACATCTTTATAAGGGACTAAGGTCTGTTTCCTCCACGCATCGCTTTTGCACATACATGGGAAGTCATAACCGGAGCCAAGTTCACAAACATGTATCTCGCCGACTTCCATGAAGTGACAAAATATTAGTAACCCTTATCCCAATCAATACCTTCAGGCTGTAGTTAGCGTGAAAGTCGTGTTTGTTTACATAGACATAAAAGTCACGAACGTATTGCTTTTCATGGGGTGAGAGTCACCGTTAAGATCATGTATCGCCCCCAAGTCGGGTGTTACAATTCCGACTGATGCGCTTTCGACTCCTCAAATGGTCTATAAAAACGCAAGCCACGTTTGCTTAAAAGGATTAGAAAGTACACTTTCAATAGAAAGAGTTTCCACAAAAGCAAATGCACTTACCTTAAGGTAAGTTTATAAACACATCTTTACTAACCCGCCAAGGATTTGTTTTCCCCAAGTAAGTGTAAGATTTAAGCCAAGCATAAGCATGGCTTTAAGAATTTTCTTAAGTTAGTCGATCATCAGGAATCTTCATGTGTTAGATACACAGGCTGTGTAGGATCGGTGGCATGTGCCGTGTGTAACAGTAGTCAGGGGCACGGGCCGTGTGGGAACAGTAGCACGGGCCCTGTTATGTCAGGAGCCAAAGTCAGCTCTTCTGGGCTTCGCTGCATGCAGGCACAGGCCGTGTCTCGCTAGGCATGGGCAGTGCCCAAGGCCAAAAATCCGAAACTTGCTTGTTTCTTCGTGTTTTCTTCATAATTCCGTTCCTATTGTGAATTTGGACCTGGAAAACACTAAAAACTAAACTGAAACATTATTTCATAGTTTCGATTGATAGATAATTAGTTTGTCCATTTGTGGGGAATATTTGGGCATAAATATGTATATTTGATTGTACATCAGTTCCCTTCAAGTACCTCAAAACTTTTTTTTTTGAAACATTCAAGTGTTTTATTGTTAGAGCATAATAGGTTCGTCGTGGTGAAGTATCTGAACAAGACAAAGTTGCAAAGTTGCTGTTACACGAACTGTGATCCGAAGTGACACGAAGTGAGATCCGAAGTCACACTTCGGATTAGTTTAGAACTAAACAAACTGTGAGTTCGGGTCAGTTCGTGAACAATAGTATAAATACTTACTTGTTCTTTATATTTGATAACAATCGAGTGAGGGTCTGAGTGTTAAGTGTGTGTTTTTTGTGGTGTATTCTCTGAGTGAGTTCCAGATTGTAATTGTTCAAGTTTGATCAATAAAACAATCTTTTAATTACGTTCTGGTATTCGAAATAGCTAGATCAAGTAGACGATCCACCGCTCTCGCGTTTTCAAGTGGTATCAGAGCTATGTGGTTTTTTCTACTGATCTGTGGTTGATATTTTTGGAATTTTTTGAAACAAAAAGTGTTCGTTTTTGACAAGTGTTTTTGGTGTTTCTTGATCATTTTTGTTGAGTTTAATGTGAAAATTTCAATCCTAAATCAGTTCTTTCGTGTATATCTGATTTATTGCTTGCAAATCTTATTCAAATCTGTCCAAAAGCGTGAAGAACATCCAGATTGAACAATAACCGTCACTCGAAGTGTCAGTTCGCATCAGTTTGTTTAACTAAAGTGTCAGTTTGCATTAGTTTGTTTAACCGAAGTTTCAGTTCGCTTGAGTTCAGATCACTTGAGATCTATCACACCCCCAATTAACCACTAACGGAGTTTACACCGTTAAGGGGTGCGAGCAAACCAGGACCACAACCATTAGTTACAAATACTAAACGAATCAGAGTATAATTCAAACATTCATCATAAAACAGTTTCAAAAGTTACGCAGCGGAATAAAACATCAGTAACTTAGCACTAACCACGTGCTTTACAAAATCATTGTTTAGAAATCCCAGTTTAGTTTTAAATGAAAGAAAAACATCTTCATGTGCCATGCCAACCTCCAGCGGATACTCCTTAACGATCTGCAAAAGTGAAAACCACACAAGTGTCAACCTAACGGTTGGTGAGTTCACGGTGGGCATGACATGCATTGGCCCGGTCTCATAATCGTATTCATCAACATATAAATAAGTAATAGATTTGCAAAACATTGCCAAGTGTTGAATTACCGAATATGCACTAGTTAAGTAAAAGTTAAAGCGGTCAACCGATATCGCGGGTAGCTAATCCGGTTTCCATGCACTAAGGAAGTTCGTACCAAAGCTGACGTAACAGAGTTCGGCATTTGCCGATGGTTTGCGCCTCCAGTTGTGTTCCTCATAGGACCCACAACTAAAATAGGCTGATATTGAACTCCGTTCGGCCTCCAACCGGTTGGCTACACATTTGTGTACCGCGGAGCAGGGTTGTCAACCCTCAGTAGATCTACCCAACATCCCCTCGCTTCACAGATTAATGGTACTAAATTGTTGAGGACTTTTCAGTTTTAAGGCATCCTTAGAAATCATGTGATATCATTTGGTTTAGACTTTAACCTACACTAGTCATATTAAAAATGTTTATTCTGGATTTCATTTGAAATCCTAAAAAGAGTTTAAGTGTCAAAATGGTTGTTCCGGATTTCCTTTGAAATCCCAAGCGTTATTGAATAGTTGGTTGCGGATTTCATTTGAAATCCCAAGGATTGACAGTTGCAAGTGCTTCCCATAAAACACTCCAACTCCCATAGCAGATATCCCATTTGGCGATACCTCAAAATGTCAGCGTTGTTTTCCGTTTAGTATGTTCGTTGTGACCCAAACGGGCTCACAATTAAGGGTTTGTGAAACTCACCTTAGGTTGCTCGGCTACACTTGCTAATTAATCCAAGTATTGCTTAATGAAGACCTATGAACACGTTTAGGTCTTAAGTATTAGTTTTGTGTCTAATCTTTAACTTAACGTCACTATGGCCCATAAGATAGCACGTTGGAACTACGACTCGACATACCGACACACGACACCGATGGTTGATCATAAGCAGGGGTTCACATAAATCAGAAATCAAACATGTTTCATCATAGCATAATCATGTAAGTCATAGCATAACATTCAAATAAGTTGCACAAGTTTGGGTTTAGGTCTGGTCACAGTTTCGCTAGTCTAAATTCGCTAGGCAGTTTCGCTGTGTGCACGGGCAGCACTCTCGCTAGGCAATACCCGATGACACAGTTTCGCTAGGCTAGTTTCGCTCGAAACTGTTGGCACAGTTTCGCTAGCCTAGTTTCGCCCGAAACTGGTTGAACTTTCGTTCAGGGATTGTTTCGCTCGATAGTTTCGTTCACTGGCGACACTACAGTTTCGCTGTATAGTGTCGCCTGAAGGAGATGTACATATATCAGGGCCTAGTTTCGCTGGCAGTTTCGCTGGCCAGGCGAAACTGGCTCTGATCTCGTGAAAT
>JBCNJP010011276.1:0-17421 GCA_039602395.1 Deinandra increscens subsp. villosa
GATAACATAAACATAATAATATTTACGGAGTTAAATATTAATAACGATCATATGTCAGATACTTATATCTTATAGCGGCAAAACCAACAACTAAATTTCTAAAAATATAGTGACTTATATTTTTCTAGAATCTCGAGAATATTGAAACATATATTATTTCTATAAGTTATATATATTTATTTGCATAGATATTTCTATGACTTATATATAATTATTTGTCTATAATTGTAAACTCGGACTTAAATATATATCGTGAACTTCATATAATAAAATACTTTATTAAATGTCTCGATGTTTAAAACTTGATTTGAATATATATTCTCATAACTTTAAATAATTATTTGATTTATAATTATTTCTACAAGTTATATATTTATTCAACTATAAATATATTCATTAACCTAAATATTTATTTGAACAATAAATATTCCAAACGGGCTTTCCAAACAATACAAACGGGAATGTTATGTCAAGACTCGACCAGGATCATTTGGGTAACTGAACATTATCCAACCGAAACAGTACCTTAAACTGTCTTATTAATTATTATTAGGACACTGTTTACCTGCTACGTCCAGCGCGATACAGCTTTCATCATCACCTTGATCAAGTGAGTTTCACGGTCCCTTTTCCTTTACTGTTTTTATCAATGGGGGAGAAATACATGAAACATCAAACTTTATATAATATTTTGATCGTATACAAAGCCTTTCCTTTAAACTACTTAAAATACTATGGGGAGAAATCATGATCAAACAAATCCTTTACTTGATATTATGGTACAACTGTTACGCCTTATTGATTATCTGTTCTTTCATACCCCTTCATAGTAATTTGTTATATAACATATTGCTACAAATCCCACCAACAATTGATTTCAATTAGTTCCTGTAACGAAACGATAACAAGTGAATAGATCTATTTGGGTTGACAACCCTGTCCTAATTGGTAGCTCCAATTGTGACTCACCGGTAACAGTCATGGGGTACATATCAGTTATTCTTTGCCATTGGTATTTCTTAGGGGAAGTTACCATAGGTGGGTAAATCTGTTAGTGTTTGAAATCAAGGTACAGGTAGATCAATGCAACGGCGGGTAAAACCATTATAATATCTTGTACATCATCAACTGTTTTACAAATGAATTTTGTAGAATCCTAAACCTGTGAACTCACCAACATTATGTTGACCTTTTTAAACTCATGTACATCTCAGGTAACAAAGCCAGACCGTATGCAAATGGAACGTCAAACTTTAGGGCCCGCATGTTGGAGTCATAGTCACATTCATCATCATGAAACAACTTATGAAACACTTACCTTTTAAATCCTTGGTCGAAACGATTTCAAGACTTAACTTTCTATCATACTTCCTATCTTAATATTTCTGAAACAAATCATATTTCAGTATTATAAAACAATGTCGTCTTAACATATTTCCGCTGCAAACTTTGATAACATACTTGGTTTTTCAAACGTATATTAAACTGATAGAGGTCGTTCTATGTATCCATGACTATGATCCCATGACGTCACACGCCTCCGGTTCCGAAATTTCAAGGTGTGACAGATTGGTATCAGAGCCGTGGTTATAGTGAACTAGGTTGCATCATGTAGAAAACCTGGACTATAGCCCGCTCTATGAGGGCCATTTGCATACAAGGCCATCATACTACCATGTTCTCCCATGTTAGACACACATCTACCTATCATACTAACATGTTGTCTCATGTTAGGTATACATTTACTTATCGTAATAACATACCGTCTCACGTTCGATATATATTTACTTGTCATGCTAACATGATGTCTCATATTACATGTATACTTATTAGCCTTCAAATATTTATATTAATGCTATTAGTATTATCATGACTTTAGTATATATATATATATAGTCCAATTCTCTTTACATCGCCATTTGAGAACCTTTAGAGTAAATATGTCTCCGAAACGCCAAACCCGATGCCCCTCGACCCTCTCGTAATGACTTCCTCCAAAATCGAGGCAATGATCGCCCAGAGAGTCGTCAGAACCGTAGCTGCTAGCAAGGCACATCATACCAACGATAGGCGTCAAGGTAGATCCCCGCGTAGTGCGCGTTACTAATCCTACAAGGACTCCATGAGATGCTAGCCTATCTGTAATATCTATCCTTTTTGTTGTGGAAACTTAAACTCTTCACCGTTGAGCATTTCTGATGAAGATCTCCTTGAAGAACCCTTCTAGGATAGGAAGACTTGTAACACCCCAAAATTTTATGACTTAAATTATATATGTGTGCTATATTTGTTAAGTAGCTAAAATATATGTGATATAATATATATGCGTATAATAGAGAAACGTCACGATTCACGTACAAATATTCTGCACGACGTTCGAGAAAACGTCAAAAGACGAATTTATAGAATATGGTAGATAACGAAAAATAAAGATCGTGGGCGCAGACGGATCTCAAATCCGAGCTATAACGAAGCGAGAAAATGCAAATAGTGATTTAGGCCCGGTTCGTAATAACCACGAACATCACTAAAATAACACCGAAGCGAAAGTAGAATATCAGGTATTGTTAAATACTTGATTTATAATCTTTATAAAATATATTTGCAATGTTCGGCACGAAATCGGGTAACCATTGCTGTTACGCGATAATAACCGAAATTAATTCGGTTAGCCGTTCGAGATAATTTTATCGACACATCGAAGTATAAATATTATTATAATACTTATTAAGTATTTCAGTCCAGACGACGTATTCAGTTTGTCAAACGGCCGAGATCGCGACGATGATTAGACACGCTTTCTACCTCGTAACTAAATAAAAAGTTATTAGTTTGTGTTTTAACCGAAGAATAAATATTACGAATATATTTATTAGACTCTCGTAATATATTAAATGTTCGGGAATTTTTATAAACCGTTTATAGAATATTATATTATTATACGGGTATAATACCTGCTTATTTATATTATACCCTATTACTTGATCGTTACTCTCAATCTTCTGTCTGTCAAAATTTATCAAATGATTCAGCAATATTTTTGATTGCTCAGCATGTTTACGTGTCTCCATTTGATTCTTTAATTCCATGTATAAATACATGCATAACTACTCAAACAATTCACCAATTCACATTCAAACACACAAATAAACCAGTTACGAAGAAAGAAAACAGAAATTAAGAATGAGAGAGAGAGAAAGAAAGCAGTACAGCAGCCCGTACTCTCCCTCTCCCTCCTCTTCGTTTTACTTTCCGGCAACTCACCCGCCGCCCCTCTCCGATCAATGCCGGTGACAAACTCCACCCTCCTTCCTTCGTTTTTCCGGCAGCAAACCCAGTCTCCCTGTCCGCTCGGCGGCGGCCCTCCGCGGAGAGCACAGCAACCTTGCCCGTCACTCCCACCGGCGAACACAGCAGCAGCAGAGGCGGTGACTCCGTCGGTTGCTCGAGTTCCCGGCGACCTGCTTCTCCCCCTCGTCTGCCTTCGATCGACGAACCCGGTGCCTCTCCGGCAACCACGTCCGAGCGATAGCAGCAGCGACCTTGCAGCTGCACCGGCGCACCAGCAACTCCGCTTGCTCTCTCGTTTTTCCGGCGACACAGTCCCTCCGCCATCTCCGGCCACGCAGCAGCAGCAACGATGGTGAACTGCCGGCGGCAGGTGGTGATGATAGCAGGTGGTCGACGGCGAAAGGTGGTGGTTGTGGGTCGAGATGATAAAACCGGTCACGTTTAAAACCCGGTAAACCCGTTAAACCCGTTAAAACCGTTCCCTCTTTTGAGTGATTTTCGGTGACGCTCGGTTAACGACGGGTGACAATGATAACTATAGTAAACACCCGGGATGGCATAGAATGGTGGCGGTGAATCGCGGTTGGTAACGGTCGACAAAGGTGGTCGTAATTCAAGTTAGAAAAAGGGACGACGAGTTAAGCCGTTTTCACTTTCGGTCGATGTTTCGGTGGCGTAACGAGGTCCAAACGACAAACCGACAACGGGGAAATGCTCGTGGCAAGAAAATAGTCGGGAAGGACTATTCGTTTGTCAAGAACAGACAACTTTATTATTCGGTTATTTCGGACTCGTTTCACGACCCGTCAAGAGGTAATCACGTTAAATATTTGTTATTATTACAAATATTATATTTTAAGTTAAAGTTTATATCAAATCATAATAAGACGAGATAAATGATATAAATATATATTTAAGACGAATAAATATATATAATTATTAATCAGTTTTATTTAATTAAAATTGATTAAAAGAATATTATATTTAAATATTAAATGTATATATATAAATATATATTTAATATAGAAGTTAACGATAATTATAAAGTAATTATCGGGTTAAAAGAATGTTTAAATATATATATTGAAAAATATATATAAAGTGTTTAATGTAAAATTAGGGTTTTCTAGCCACTGTGCTATTAAAACCGAGCAAACGGTAATGAACTAAGCTTTGTAATTTTAAAGCATGTTATAAAATGTTATAACGGATAATACCATAAGTCAGTTTTGAATAAAAATGAGTTTTGATAAAGAAATGAGAACAACGGGAAATTAGGGTTTCCAAACATGATTATTTAATATAAAATAATCCGGAGGGTATGGAGACTTGATTTTTGGTATCGTAACACGTCTTTATACATATAAGTATATATGAAGTTAAAATGGATAAATGGTAAGGTATTTAAAATATCGAGTTAATCGGATATTTAGAAGTTCGCGCGGACCGGAAGGGTAGACGCCTGTACACTGGGATTTCTGGCAAAAGCGAGGGTGTCGCATAAATCCCAACTGGGAAATGGCATCCCTCACTGGGCGAACCCGGAGTGAGCGTTTACTTATAGGAATGCGTGTCTTCATATTATCAACAAAAGAAAAGGATAATCGCCTAGAGGGCATTTTGGTCATTTTGACCTTTTAAAAGGAATGAACTTAATAATAAAATATTATTAAGATAATGAAGTATTAAAATAAACATAGGAAGTGTTTATTATATTAAACCTTGCGTTAACGCCGTACAATACGCGATTAGGTTTAATTGGAAGGCATTGCGGAGACTTTCTCTGAATTAACTGCTTAAGAGAATAAGGTGAGTTCTATGAGCCCACTTTTAAATGTTTTAAATGTTTTAATATTTTCGGGCCTGATATACATGCAATGATATATATATTCAACTGTTTACTTGAAAAGTATTTGAGATACCTTTACTTGTTTTGTGTTCATACACATACGTGAAAAACTTATAATACTTATAACTGTTTTAAAGTTATTATTACATGTTATTACTATTTTCGGGAAGGTTATAATAAATGGAAAATGTGAATGTTTGGTCTAAGCCTATGTATGTGAATAAGTGTCGGGTAAATATGATCTTATTAGCCTTGTTGTACAAGACCCATAACATTATATTTATGAAACGCTTATTTTATATACGGGCGATGGACTGGTGTTGAAAAGGTTATGAGTCCAAATATAAGGGCTATTTAAATGGACTTTTGAAAAGGATGAAAAGATTTAAAAGGTAGAAAAGGTTTTAATCTAAGCGGATATTGTCTAGAGAAAGGGAAAAGGTGGTTGTACAACTAGAAGCGGGGAACGACGGTTCTCCGGGGTAGCGACGGCTGCTTACTTAGAAAAGGTATTCGGGTGGCGACGGTTGCCCGAGGGACTAACGTGGTTCCAATAGACAATGCTTAGTAGAATGAATGGTTAAATGTTTTGGTATAATTCTGTTAAGTCTTATACCTGATAAAGGATAAATGTTTTGGTATAACTCTGTTATGTTTTATACCTGATAAATGTTTATAAAGAAGGGGTCGTTAGGCCCAAATGTTTGAGGTAAACCTTTCAAGGAAAGGTAAAGTTTTAAAATACTTAGAACTCACCAGCGTAAGCTGACCTTTAAAAGCATGTATGTCAGGTATCGGTGATGTTTAAAGTAGCAAGGGAAGGGCTCTAGCAAGGGCAGATTAGATGGGCAAGCTATCAGGAAAGACTCGGTAGTAGACTGGCATAGCTATAGATAAGATCTAGTTATAGATTATGTTGTTATCTTCCTTACTGTTGTAACTTGATATATATATATATAAATGAAAAGTTTTTAATTTCCGCTGCTTAGTTATCTCTGTTGTACCATGTGTTCATGAGTAAATCCGACACGTGACCCCTCCTGGAACCAAGACTGTGAGTGGGCGTCACAAGTTGGTATCAGAGCCTTGGTTTAAGAGATTTAGATACTAGCACGGTATCTAGACTTAAACTAGGACTCTTGGTAAACAAAGTAAGGTAAGATAGGGAATGTAAATGCCAGTCAGGATAGTCATGCCCATAGGAAAATGTTGCGCGTGGAACATAGGAGGTAGGACTTAAGGTATGCAAGTGCGAAGAATACCCGATTGCAATTAGCTACTGTAAATTTGGTATTTTACCCAAATGAACATATCATAGGTTCTAACTGTTGTGTGGCCTAGTGCGGGGTAGGTTAATTGACAGTGAGATACGTGGTCAATAACTTGTAAAGAATGCCTAGAGGAAGGTAGTTTTAAAGGACCGGTTTTTAAAATTACCGGTAAAGGATGAAAGGAATAGAACGGACACCAGGGATGACTGTGATGAGAATAACTGGGTTTTGAACGCATCATAATTATATAAGTGCACGTATATAATTATCATGAATTCAAAATTTCGAGACTTCACGTCACATGAGTTCTAAAGTGTCAGACTATTTTGATCAAAAGATCAGAAGATTAGAAATCATAGTCATGATAGGAATGCGAATAGGACATCCGATACGAAATCTGATGTCAGTAAAGACGAATACCTTCAGCAAAGAAATGAAAGCCGTTATGTTAGAAATAGTGGCAGAAGCATTGAAGGTTACGTTACTATCGATTGTTAATCAATTTCCGGAAGCTTTGACGAGAAGAATGTTCAGTAGAGCGACCGTTAGTGAGGCAGGTCCCGAGGAAGCTTCTGGTAGAAATAGACTCTCGATGAAAGGCAGACGGATACAGTATGAGGATGAAGAATGTCTTGAAGACAATGACGATAGATTCCATAAGAAGGCTAAGGGAGCTTCTGAACAAAGAAGGCCGATATGCCAGATGTGCGAGAAACGTCATCATAGGAATTACATTGAAGAACTCAGGAACCGTTGAAGATGAAAAGAGGTGTAGACAAGCCTAGGATGTCACCCCAAGCAAGGAAATCGTAAACGTGATAGACGTTGTCACGGTAAAGTAGAAATGAGAATTGCTATGACGAGAATAGTGGAAACGACGTTCCAAGCTACGTTGCTACCTTCAAGAAGACCATCACTATAAGTGATTGGCCGGAAGGCTCGAAGCAGAAACTAGCAGTTGAATGGCTCAAAGAAAGATGATGAAGGTCACCACAAGCTGGATCGAGAATCCACGAGCTTAGGAATATGGAGGTCTAGAATAGACCAAGAAGAACTTACGTCCTAAGGGATGCTGTTTCTTCAACAAATGGCAGGCTGAAAGCACATGACGATTGGGCGAACTACTCGAAGAAGATAGGAGAAGCATTGTCAAGGAATCCCGTAGTCAAGCTACCTTAGACAGCTTAGGATTACGTATTCCTTAGGACAAATGCAAAGACGTCAAGATAAATGACCTCAAGCCAAATGTTGATACACGGACGAGCCTGACAATTCGATATTAGGAATTGTCACACAGTGTATTGCACCGATACGAGTAAATGATCAATATTTGACAAATGTTCTTCTTAAGACCAATGTCAAGCTAGAGATGACGATGGATAAATTTAGACGTTGAATGAATTGACTCGCGGAATGCCACGCACAAACTATCTGTAACCGAAGAAAGACTCGACTTCATATGCAAAGATCGTGATGGCTCGGCAGTAAAGATTACAAAACATGGAAGTACACGAGTCAAGAGGTAAGTCATACTCGATGTATGCCATTGACTCAGAGGTAAAACCAAGAAGCCGAAGAGCGTACTAGTGAATCTAATGAGCAACTCGTCAGATCAAGAAATGGGGTTCCATAATCAACTCGACGCCAAAAGCAACGCCAGCAGCAACAACGCTAGAAGCAACAACGCCAGAAGTAAAAGCACCGTATCAGTTATCTCCAACAGAAGCCAGAAGATTTCTTTAGACCAAATATATCGCCTTAGGATACTCCAGCAATTTCAAGACGAAGAACGGAAGCCAAGGAAATGCGTAGACTGCAAGAAGGTAAAGAAGCTGTCAGTGAGAAGCAGATATCCTTTGCCAAGAATCAGCAAACCATTCAACTAGCTACGAGGAGCAAGACGATTCCCAGAGGTCAATCTGAGATCAGATTAGGATCAGCTCAAGGATTAAAAGTGAGCCTATAAAAGAGAGTGGCTTTTCGGATGCAAAATAATCATTTCAAGTGATTAGTAGTGTTGACTGGAATGACGAACGCTCCTTCAGTCCCAGAAATCTCGTAACTAAACATGCTGACAAACAATGTTCTAAAGTTCTCAAGGAATGGAGAAAAATGCATGAAGCATTGGAAAGAAAGAGAAGAATGCTATATGTAGGTTTAACGTAAGAATTACCTTAACAGGTTCCTTCGAAACAGAAATGGTAATACGTTGGAAGCCGCCAAGACTTTCCAAGAATCGTAACGCCATTAGATTGATTAAGGAAGTGTCAAGTCCTTTTGGAATCCTAATCAGCAGCAGACATGAAGGACAGTAACAAACGGATTAGCTCAGGCATCAGTAAAACTATTACGGATTAGGCCTAGTGAAGAGAGAAATTGCATCAGTAGCGTTTACACTCAAAAGATGCAAACATTAAACGAGATCATACGCAGGATGTCCAAACTAGTTATTTAAGTAAGTAATAAATAGTCATGAATTATACTGATTTTGTTGTCGTTAGAATAGTAATATCGTCCTGCATTAGACTAGTAATAGTATACATCTAGTTGTATAATGGGTGTGGTGGATACGCCGCTGGTACATCCTATATTTATACACCTAAGGTACAACCAGAAGTGGCACTAGAATTAGTCTCATGCAGGTAGATATTACGGGCCACTGTGGAAAACAAATAAGTAGCATTCATGAATATATATCACTTACTAACAAGTGACTGAGGGACTGTTGATGTCCAGAAGAGAAGTTCAAAAATCTTATAGCATACGGATAAATGTTTAACGTACGCAAAAGATTAAAGCAGAATGACAGAAGCTTCGCGATAAATTTCAACTTTAGGAAATTCGAAGCATATTCCGGTGGGAATCATAATCAGGCTGCCCTATATGTAGCTAAAGAGTTATGGCACCACCTACATAATGTGTGACTGATAAAAGAAAGAGTTCCTTTATTTTGAGAAACGTATTCTCCCAAATCGTTAGCTAGACTGTTCGTTAGGGATACGTTCCTAAGAGTACTAGCATCAGTTATAGAAATGTGGTTCACATTTAAATTGTGAACAAGACTTCGTGAATAGAATAGTTAAAGTATTACCTTATAGGTAATAAAGATAAATGATAGATTGTCATAAAAGTTTGTTACGATGTTAAAATCGTAGCTTAGGAACCAAGTGGTTCATAAGATATTGATGCATTAGATGCATAGAAAAGTTTCCGGATTAATCCGGGAAAAGAAAGAAAGGTGAGAAGGTAAAGAACTTATTGTGAGTTAAATCACATTTTGAGCAGGTTTCGAGGACGAAACCTTATTTAAAGGGGATAGAGTTGTAACACCCCAAAATTTTATGACTTAAATTATATATGTGTGCTATATTTGTTAAGTAGCTGAAATATATGTGATATAATATATATGCGTATAATAGAGAAACGTCACGATTCACGTACAAATATTCTGCACGACGTTCGAGAAAACGTCAAAAGACGAATTTATAGAATATGGTAGATAACGAAAAATAAAGATCGTGGGCGCAGACGGATCTCAAATCCGAGCTATAACGAAGCGAGAAAATGCAAATAGTGATTTAGGCCCGGTTCGTAATAACCACGAACATCACTAAAATAACACCGAAGCGAAAGTAGAATATCAGGTATTGTTAAATACTTGATTTATAATCTTTATAAAATATATTTGCAATGTTCGGCACGAAATCGGGTAACCATTGCTGTTACGCGATAATAACCGAAATTAATTCGGTTAGCCGTTCGAGATAATTTTATCGACACATCGAAGTATAAATATTATTATAATACTTATTAAGTATTTCAGTCCAGACGACGTATTCAGTTTGTCAAACGGCCGAGATCGCGACGATGATTAGACACGCTTTCTACCTCGTAACTAAATAAAAAGTTATTAGTTTGTGTTTTAACCGAAGAATAAATATTACGAATATATTTATTAGACTCTCGTAATATATTAAATGTTCGGGAATTTTTATAAACCGTTTATAGAATATTATATTATTATACGGGTATAATACCTGCTTATTTATATTATACCCTATTACTTGATCGTTACTCTCAATCTTCTGTCTGTCAAAATTTATCAAATGATTCAGCAATATTTTTGATTGCTCAGCATGTTTACGTGTCTCCATTTGATTCTTTAATTCCATGTATAAATACATGCATACACTACTCAAACAATTCACCAATTCACATTCAAACACACAAATAAACCAGTTACGAAGAAAGAAAACAGAAATTAAGAATGAGAGAGAGAGAAAGAAAGCAGTACAGCAGCCCGTACTCTCCCTCTCCCTCCTCTTCGTTTTACTTTCTGGCAACTCACCCGCCGCCCCTCTCCGATCAATGCCGGTGACAAACTCCACCCTCCTTCCTTCGTTTTTCCGGCAGCAAACCCAGTCTCCCTGTCCGCTCGGCGGCGGCCCTCCGCGGAGAGCACAGCAACCTTGCCCGTCACTCCCACCGGCGAACACAGCAGCAGCAGAGGCGGTGACTCCGTCGGTTGCTCGAGTTCCCGGCGACCTGCTTCTCCCCCTCGTCTGCCTTCGATCGACGAACCCGGCGCCTCTCCGGCAACCACGTCCGAGCGATAGCAGCAGCGACCTTGCAGCTGCACCGGCGCACCAGCAACTCCGCTTGCTCTCTCGTTTTTCCGGCGACACAGTCCCTCCGCCATCTCCGGCCACGCAGCAGCAGCAACGAATGGTGAACTGCCGGCGGCAGGTGGTGATGATAGCAGGTGGTCGACGGCGAAAGGTGGTGGTTGTGGGTCGAGATGATAAAACCGGTCACGTTTAAAACCCGGTAAACCCGTTAAACCCGTTAAAACCGTTCCCTCTTTTGAGTGATTTTCGGTGACGCTCGGTTAACAACGGGTGACAATGATAACTATAGTAAACACCCGGGATGGCATAGAATGGTGGCGGTGAATCGCGGTTGGTAACGGTCGACAAAGGTGGTCGTAATTCAAGTTAGAAAAAGGGACGACGAGTTAAGCCGTTTTCACTTTCGGTCGATGTTTCGGTGGCGTAACGAGGTCCAAACGACAAACCGACAACGGGGAAATGCTCGCGGCAAGAAAATAGTCGGGAAGGACTATTCGTTTGTCAAGAACAGACAAATTTATTATTCGGTTATTTCGGACTCGTTTCACGACCCGTCAAGAGGTAATCACGTTAAATATTTGTTATAATTACAAATATTATATTTTAAGTTAAAGTTTATATCAAATCATAATAAGACGAGATAAATGATATATATATATATTTAAGACGAATAAATATATATAATTATTAATCAGTTTTATTTAATTAAAATTGATTAAAAGAATATTATATTTAAATATTAAATGTATATATATAAATATATATTTAATATAGAAGTTAACGATAATTATAAAGTAATTATCGGGTTAAAAGAATGTTTAAATATATATATTGAAAAATATATATAAAGTGTTTAATGTAAAATTAGGGTTTTCTAGCCACTATGCTATTAAAACCGAGCAAACAGTAATGAACTAAGCTTTGTAATTTTAAAGCATGTTATAAAATGTTATAACGGATAATACCCTAAGTCAGTTTTGAATAAAGATGAGTTTTGATAAAGAAATGAGAACAACGGGAAATTAGGGCTTCCAAACATGATTATTTAATATAAAATAACCCGGAGGGTATGGAGACTTGATTTTTGGTATGGTAACACGTCTTTATACATAATAAGTATATATGAAGTTAAAATGGATAAATGGTAAGGTATTTAAAATACCGGGTTAATCGGATATTTAGAAGTTCGCGCGGACCGGAAGGGTAGACGCCTGTACACTGGGATTTCTGGCAAAAGCGAGGGTGTCGCATAAATCCCAACTGGGAAATGGCATCCCTCACTGGGCGATCCCGGAGTGAGCGTTTACTTATAGGAATGCGTGTCTTCATATTATCAACAAAAGAAAAGGATAATCGCCTAGAGGGCATTTTGGTCATTTTGACCTTTTAAAAGGAATGAACTTAATAATAAAATATTATTAAGATAATGAAGTATTAAAATAAACATAGGAAGTGTTTATTATATTAAACCTTGTGTTAACGCCGTACAATACGCGATTAGGTTTAATTGGAAGGCATTGCGGAGACTTTCTCTGAATTAACTGCTTAAGAGAATAAGGTGAGTTCTATGAGCCCACTTTTAAATGTTTTAAATGTTTTAATATTTTTGGGCCTGATATACATGCAATGATATATATATTCAACTGTTTACTTGAAAAGTATTTGAGATACCTTTACTTGTTTTGTGTTCATACACATACGTGAAAAAGTTATAATACTTATAACTGTTTTAAAGTTATTATTACCTGTTATTACTATTTTCGGGAAGGTTATAATAAACGGGTAATGTAAAGGATAAAACTTTTATATAAAGCGTTGAGAAATGGAAAATGTGAATGTTTGGTCTAAGCCTATGTATGTGAATAAGTGTCGGGTAAATATGATCTTATTAGCCTTGTTGTACAAGACCCATAACATTATATTTATGAAACGCTTATTTTATATACGGGCGATGGACTGGTGTTGAAAAGGTTATGAGTCCAAATATAAGGGCTATTTAAATGGACTTTTGAAAAGGATGAAAAGATTTAAAAGGTAGAAAAGGTTTTAATCTAAGCGGATATTGTCTAGAGAAAGGGAAAAGGTGGTTGTACAACTAGAAGCGGGGAACGACGGTTCTCCAGGGTAGCGACGGCTGCTTACTTAGAAAAGGTATTCGGTTGGCGACGGTTGCCCGAGGGACTAACGTGGTTCCAATAGACAATGCTTAGTAGAATGAATGGTTAAATGTTTTGGTATAATTCTGTTACGTCTTATACCTGATAAAGGATAAATGTTTTGGTATAACTCTGTTATGTTTTATACCTGATAAATGTTTATAAAGAAGGGGTCGTTAGGCCCAAATGTTTGAGGTAAACCTTTCAAGGAAAGGTAAAGTTTTAAAATACTTAGAACTCACCAGCGTAAGCTGACCTTTAAAAGCATGTATGTCAGGTATCGGTGATGTTTAAAGTAGCAAGGGAAGGGCTCTAGCAAGGGCAGATTAGATGGGCAAGCTATCAGGAAAGACTCGGTAGTAGACTGGCATAGCTATAGATAAGATCTAGTTATAGATTATGTTGTTATCTTCCTTACTGTTGTAACTTGATATATATATAAATGAAAAGTTTTTAATTTCCGCTGCTTAGTTATCTCTGTTGTACCATGTGTTCATGAGTAAATCCGACACGTGACCCCTCCTGGAACCAAGACTGGGAGTGGGCGTCACAAGACTTGACGATTTCAAAGATCTTGGTCTGAAATCCTCTAAGAGCAAAAGTTAGCAAACTTGTACTTTAATCTTAGCGAACTTGTTTTTCTTCCTAGCGGACTTCAGAAAGCTCTTAGCGAACTTAAAGTCTTAGCGGACTTGAGTTCCTCTTAGCAGACTTGAACCTATCCTTAGCGGACTTCTATCTAGCGGACTTCAAGATTGTTCTTAGCGAACTTATGCTGTTCTTAGCAGACTTGTGCAACACTTAGAATATTACTTGTTGAGTGATCATGTATACTTGTAGTTCCGCACTAGCATTAGTGTATTGGGTGATATCCATTATCAACTAGATCCTGACATTATGAGCTTCAAATGCACGAAAGGTGCCATTGGACTAAACAGATGGATTCAGTATTTCCCATAAGCAACTGCCCCAAAGGCTACATGGCTAAGTACACTACCTGCACATTCAGTGAAGGTGCCATCATATGGTGGAACTCCCACACCGACTCCATTGGAACCGACTTAGCCTATGTCGTGACTTATGATGAACTCAAGCAGCTTTCGCGTGACGAATACTTCCCAAGGGAAGAGCTTCATAGTTGGAAGCTATGTTCTGGAGTTTGACTATGAATGGTGTCGATATCTCTGGCTACACCGATCGATTGCGTGAACTCGCTCATCTTTGTTCAAACCATGGTCACTCCCCTGTACAAAAAGGTACATCTAGGATCCTGCACCCCATATTCAAGTAAATGTTCTGGAATCAAACCCGATCACTTTCCAAAGTTTTGTGCGCCTGGCACATAATCTGGTTGATCAAGCCACACGTTAAGATGTGACTTTTGCCAAGAAGAATCCTGAAGCTAAATCTGCAGATGTCAGTGTTGCCCCTCATCAAGCAAGGAGCCAGATAACAAGAGAAAGCGTGCTTTTTGGAATCCCGAGAGGAATTCAGAGAAGAAGAATCCGGAGCCAATGAAGGTCTATGTTGCCACTGCACCTGTTCACGAGTCAAGAAAGACCGGTTACTCTAGTAACCTACCTTTATGTAACGTGTGCAACCTTCACCACTCCCCGGATTGTGGGAACATCTATTAAGGACATTGCAAAGCCAAGGAACACATCGCGCGAGATTGCCCCAAGCTAAGGAACCAGACTCCCAACCAGGCAAAGGGAAGAGCATTTTTAATCAATGCTAGTAATACCCGTTGTGACCCGAACACAATGACGGGTAAGTTTCTACATAATAACCATCATGCTTTTATATTAGTGCCGATAGAAGCTTCATGTCAACCGATTTTAGTCAATTACTTGAAATCGCCTCTATTGCCTTAGACACTAAGTTAACCATAGAATTAGCTAACGGTGATAGAAACTAGAGAAATTTATAAAGGATGTTCGGTTAAATTTTTGGAGCATACGTTCGACATTGATCTAATGCATGTCGAGTTAGGAAGTGTTAGGTTTGTCGTTAGAATGGTTTAGTTGTCAAAGAACCACACGGAGATCATTTGTCACGAGAAGATAGTCAGAATGCCACTCGCAAACGACGACACATTTAATGTGCAAGGCGAAAGGAGTGAAGCTCAGCTCAAATGTCATATCTTGCATACAGACCAAAAAAAATAATAATAAATAAAATAAAAATCTTCGCAAAGGATGTCATGCCATTTTGGCTCACGTCACGGAGAAGAAGCCAAAAGATAAGCGTATTGAATATGTTCCAACAGTATGTGAAATCATAGAAGTCTATCCTAAAGACTTACCTGGCTTGTCACCACCTCGGCAAGTAGAATTTCGTATCGACTTAACACCCGGAGCCGCTCCTTGCCAGATCCCTTACCGTCTTGCTCCATCCAAGGTACGAGAGCTATCTAGCCAACTACAAGAGTTGTGGGATAAGGGTCTTATCCTGCCAAGTCACTCTACACGGGATGCTCCTGCGTTATTCGTAAAGAAGAAAGACGGAACATTTCGGATGCGTATCAATTACAGAGAATTGAACAAGATAACGGAGAATAACAGCTATCTGCTCCCGTGGATTGACGATTTACTCGATCAACTTCAAGGGTCAAGCTTACTACTCCAATATCGACCTGAGATCAGGCTACCATCAGTCCCAAGTTAGAGATGAAGACGTTTCGAAGACAGCGTTCAGAATACGCCATGGCCATTACGAGTTTCTTGTTATGCCATTCGTTTGACCAACACACCAGTAGTGTTCATGGACCTAATGAACCGCGTGTACAAACCTTATTAGGATAAATTTGTTATCGTGTTCATCGCTGATATTCTAATCTACTCCCGTAGTAAGAAGGAACACAAGCAACATTTGAGACTTATCCTCGAGTTGCTGAAGAAAGAATAATTGTACGCGAAGTTTTTCAAATGCGACTTTTGGATTCGCAAGATTCTATTCTTGGGTCATGTGATCAACAATAAATGTATTCATGTTGATCCATCTAAAGTTGAACCTGTCAAGAATTGGAGTACTCCCACGACTCCATCAGAGATTCGATAATTCTTAGGTCTCGCTGGCTATTATCGCCGATTCATTGAGAAGTTCTCAAAGATAGCCCAGCCTCTAACCGCTTTAACTTAGAAAGATAAGAAGCTCATTTGAGATGCCAAGACTGAAGGAGCCTTCTAGTTGTTGAAGCAAAACTTTGCAACACGCCGATCCTAACCTTACCTAACGGAATCGATGATTTTGTAGTGATGCTTCACATCAAGGTTTGGGATGCGTGCTAATGCAGCGAGAGAAAGTAATCGCATATGCTTCCCAACAACTAAAGAATCATGTGCAGGATTATACAACCCACGATCTAGAACTTAGATTTGTTGTGTTCACTCTGAAGATTGGAGACACTACTTGTATGAAACAAAGTGTATCATATTCACTGACCATAAGAGTTTCCAGCATATCTTCAATCAGAAGGATCTGATTTTAAGACAACGCCAACGGATTGAGCTACTCAATGACGACGATTGCGAGAATCGTTATCATCTTTGAAAAGCTAACATTATAGCTGATACATTAAGTAGAAAAGTGTTGGGTTTTACAGTGGATATCCGGGTGACTGATTTTAATTTGTTATTAAAACCGATTTAATAAATAATTAATTACTAGATTAATTTAGCAGCGGGAACGATTTAATTCAAAACACGCGGACGCAACTGTAATGGGATCAATCGCCGTACACGACAAACACAGAAAAATAATTTATTTAAAATAAATAAATAAATTAGATTAAATATCTAATCGATTTAGATATACCTTGGCGGGATCCGAGCAACCGCTCGAGACACCCGGATTCAACGGGCTCGCGGTAGAACGAACTGAGACTTCTGACTCGAACCTGCGAGACAGGTCATCGACGGCGGCGGCGGCAGCGGTAGTGGCGGCGGCGGTGGTAGGGTTACCACGGGTGGTGGTGACAAAACTTATTCCACCGGGATAGCAACCAGAATAGTCCCCACAAGGATCTCGTCACCGGTGACGGGCGATGACACGGTGGCGGTGGCCGACGGGTACAAGGGCGCGGGCCACGAGGAGGGGACCGGACGCGGTGGCCTCGGCAGTGCCAGCAGCGCGAGGAGCACCGGCCGGCGATCGCGCGGCGGCACGTTGGAGGCAGCGGCGACGGCGGCTTGAGTCGCGGCAGCGGCTCGGACTGCGGCTGCGAC
>JBCNJP010011277.1:0-17412 GCA_039602395.1 Deinandra increscens subsp. villosa
AAGAAATGTGACGCCAGGAGAGAGACAATTCCCGGTAGACCAATGAACACAGGCCACGTCATCTCATCTCTTCCAAATTCGTCCGATCACCCCCAAACCCTAATCTTGCCGGAAAAACCGAGAGACTCGCCGGAAAAGCGTAATTCCTTCATAACTCAGTCATTTCTCAACCAATTTTGACGAATTTGGTACCCACGAATTTGGTCCTCTACAACCCTTAACGATCAGAATCTTCTGAAACGAACTCGGATAAAAACCCAGAAACAAGTTCGCTAACGAAACAAGTCCGCTAAAGCCACCAGAAGTTCGCTAAGACGAACATGAAGTTCGCTAAGACCTCAAGTTCGCTAAAGCACACCTCAAGTACGCTAAAAATCAACAAGTTCGCTAAGAAATGGATGAAGTACGCTAAGAAGAGGAGAAGTTCGCTAAGAACATCTTCATATCTTCAAGAACAGGTACAAGTTCGCTAAGAACATCTTCAAGGCTTCAAAACTTGATAATTTCTGGAAAAAGAATGAAGAACACAGTGATGAACATACCCCTTCGATCCTTGAATCAGTCCCGAGAATGAATGGAAACGAACGATTCTTGTCACAAATCTGTTGTAGAACATGTTATGGCCACTCACACATCCAAAACAGCAGCAAAAACCAATCGATTCAACCCCCAAAATCTGGAAATCTTCAAGAACACGAAGAACACACACTTACACCGTCAGTGTGTGTTTTTCCAGATCCGCTCAAACCGTTGAGATTCAGACGAAACGGATGCTTCCAATGGATCGGGAACGCATTTTCCACTGAGAATCATACCTCATATCATCCAAATCCATGAAGAATCGCCCAGAAAATGAAGAATCAAGCTCCAAAATCTTCAAAAACCCCAAATACGGGAAAACCCCAAAAGTTACGAAAAAATGAGCTCGGATCTTCATTTCTTCAACAGATTTGAACAAGTAGATGATAAAATAACATCCAGATGCACTCCCAAACACGAATCAATCATCCATATCATCAGAATCCATCCAGAATCGAAGAAAAAATAAGAAAAAGTCTCTAAAAAATAAGTTTTCTCATCTTCACCATTCAAGCTCAAAATCTCAGATTCGAGTGACCAGATTCACGGTGAGATGAATCTGATCGGTACCCGCTCTGATACCATTTGTTAGGACCGATTTTCACTACGAGAATCTCGATCTTGAGCAAGAACATGGTTCGGATTCGAAAACTCAAAACAAATGAAGAAGATGATGATGATGAATCATAGATAATCAACATAAGAAGAAAGATGAACAAATCGAATGAATTCATTAATCGAAAGATTACAATCAATGAATCATGAAGAACACTTTCTCTCTCTAGAAAATCCATGACTCACTCTCTCTCTAGAATGGAAATCTCACACTCTACAAGAAATTCATCATCTCCACATTCGGAGACTTTTTTGCTTGTAATGGGCACCCTCACTATATATAGTGAGGGTGACTGACAACAGAAAAACATGATGAATGAACGAAATTACAAGTAAAGTAAATAACATAAACTGTTAATTAAATCAAAGCTGATTAAACTAATCCGAAGCTTGACTCGCTCGAACCGATCTTCCGTTGACTTTTACGTTGACCGTTGACCCGAACGGTTGACTTTTCCAGAAAACGGTCTTCGGTCCAAACTGCAAGCCTCGAGCATCACAACTCAGTCTCTAAATTGATTCACATGGATTCTTCAGTCGAATGCTTCGGTAAACAGATTTGATGGCGTCAGTCACATAGATTTTTGTTCTAACAATTTCCCCCTTGACTGATGCTTTCAAATATGTTCAACTGCTGAAGAATCGCTCTGCCGTACATCTTCAATGAGAAACTGATAAACCGGAGACAATCTGATGTAGAAATTCCACCTCTGAATAAGCTTCTTCTTTTCTTGTTGCTCCAGTTCGAGATCCAAGTGTTCCGCTCACTCGGTTCACTCGTTCGGGTACAATACTGAGAAAATACTACATCTCGGAGTCGTAACCGCAACAAACTGAATCAGATAAACCAGTAAAACATCGAACATGCTCTAACTCCGAATAATCGACCCGATATCCAAATCCATAATAATTCCTCTTATTTCTCTAAATCTCTCCAAAAACATCAAGTCGGAAGCGTAAAAACAGATGCTGAGAGTCGAACCGTCGCGATCGGTTGCCTAGAGAAACCAGATAAACAATCTTGAAATCGGACAATCTCGCGAAAAACCGGAAGCCGGATGCTGACAGTTGTGAATAATCTGCTTGACTGAGGTTGGATGCGAAAATTAAATAAACTGTTAAATTTCTTCAATAAACGGTCATCCGAGAGATTTAATCGGATAAATTCCAATATTTAACTGAGATTCCAGTTAATCCGGTTAGTTGACATCCGCGCTGCATCCACTAAAAATAAAACCGTGAGATATAACGAGAAAGCTGAGTAATTAACCGGATAATAAAGCTAACCCGTCAGTGATCGATAGCAAACGTTACGCGCGACGTCAATAAACGAGAACCCCAATAAAATGAAATAAATCCGAGACCAATAAAAATATTTTTCTGAAATTCCGTCGCGGCATTATCTCGTTCGTCTTGAAAAAGCGATAAGAAAAACGCCCGCGTTTGACGAAAATGCAGAAAATTAATTAGAGGCATTAAATCTTCAAGAAAACCATGATCCATGACATATGTCCTCCACCAATCATATTGGAGATACAAGATGGATCTAACGGCCGCAAATTGTTTGATCCAAGGGCTGTGATCCTCGATCCACATGAAAAGAGATGGACCAATCAGATGTGGGCTGAGAAAGCACAAACAACGATCCTACGGCTGAGGTTAAACTGATCAAACGGCTTAGAAGGGTGAATCCGCTTCAGGTGGGGCAGCGCCAATCAGAAGCAGACAACACATTCCTTTCAACTAATTAGCAGCAGAAAACGACAAGAATTTAACGGCTCAATTCTTGGAGGGGGGCCCACGCGCATTTGACAGCCACCAATGAAATTCGATTTTCTTTAAAGAGAAACAACTCTTTATGACAGTCTGGGACCCACTCCCACTCCTTCTCCACCAATCAAAATTCGACAGCCAAAAGGCTTTCAAACGGATTTCTTGCGTGTGGGATCCACGCACCACTAAGAAATCGACAACAGCAGCCACCTTAAAATGTTTTCTTTTCTAGCGGGTCCCACTAGAGATGGCAGCCTCCAATCAGATATCAACAACGATGAGAAGTTGACCCAGTGAACCGACAAGGAGAGAGAAAGTTTATTCTCATGCAACCAATAAGAACAAACCATGACATCATTGTCTCTTCTTCAACCTTGACACCGGAACCCTAAATCAGACATGCCGGAAAAACGTGACATCGCCGGAAAACCGTGAGAAGCCCATATCTCGGTCAAAACTCAACCAAAATTGATGATTCTTATACCGTTGGACTCGTGAGATCATGCTCTATCACCCTTAACGATCAGAATCCACCAAAACGAACTCGAGCAAAAACCTAGAAAACAAGTCCGCTAACGAAACAAGTCCGCTAAAGCCACCAGAAGTCCGCTAAGGCACCTCTGAAGTCCGCTAAGGACTCAAGTTCGCTAAGCACAGAACAAGTACGCTAAGACAAGCTTCAAGTTCGCTAAAAACTCATGAAGTCTGCTAAGAGGAGAACAAGTCCGCTAAGACTTGAACAAGTCCGCTAAGGCAATCTTCATAACTTCAAAACACAGTTAAGAAATCTGGAAAAATGGATGAACACGAAGAACTTACTTGTGAACTTGAATCTGCCCAGAAATGATAAGTAAACCCGTAATGATGCACGAAATATGAAGCTGAACCATTCACGAGATTATTGTGGCCACCAACAACTCATAAACAGCAGCTAATCGGATCAAAACAGTCTCTCAAATCTGCAAATCTTCAAGAACACGAAGAACACCAAGAAACACGCACTAGTGTGTGTTTTTCCAGATCTGCCCAAACGGTTAAGAATGAGACGAAATGGATGCTTCCAATGGATCCGGAATGCGTTTTCCACTGAGATTCATACCTCACATCATCCAAATCCATGAAGAAATGCCCAGAAAACGAAGAATCAAGCTCCAAAATCTTCAAAAACTCCAAATACGGGAAAACCCCAAAAGTTCCAAAAAAATGAGCTCGGATCTTCAATTTTCCAACAGATTTGAACAAGTAGAAGATAGAAACACATCTAAATGAACTCCAGAACACGAATCCATCATCCATATCATCAGAATCCATCCAGAAATGAAGAAAAAATAGAAAAAAAAATCTCTAAAAAATAAGTTTTCTCATCTTCACCATTCAAGCTCAAAATCTCAGATTCGAGTGACCAGATTCACGGTGAGATGAATCTGATCGGTACCCGCTCTGATACCATTTGTTAGGACCGATTTTCACTACGAGAATCTCGATCTTGAGCAAGAACGAGTTCGGATGAGAAAAACTCAAAAACAAATGAAGAAGATGATGAAGATGAATCATAGATAATCATAAACATGAGAAAGATGATGAACATAGTCGAATGATTTCATTAATCGAATGATTACAATCAAGAAATCATGAAAAACACACAATCTCTCTCTAGGATCCATGACTCACTCTCTCTCTAGAATGGAAATCTCACACTCTACAAGAAATTCATCATCTCCCCATTCGGAGACTCCTTTACTTGTAATGGGCACCCTCACTATATATAGTGAGGGTGACTGACAACAGAAAAACATGATGAATGAACGAAATTACAAGTAAAGTAAATAACATAAACTGTTAATTAAATCAAAGCTGATTAAACTAATCCGAAGCTTGACTCGCTCGAACCGATCTTCCGTTGACTTTTACGTTGACCGTTGACCCGAACGGTTGACTTTTCCAGAAAACGGTCTTCGGTCCAAACTGCAAGCCTCGAGCATCACAACTCAGTCTCTAAATTGATTCACATGGATTCTTCAGTCGAATGCTTCGGTAAACAGATTTGATGGCGTCAGTCACATAGATTTTTGTTCCAACAATTTCCCCCTTGACTGATGCTTTCAAATCTGTTCAACTGCTGAAGAATCGCTCTGCCGTACATCTTCAATGAGAAACTGATAAACCGGAGACAATCTGTCGAAGAGATTCCCCCTCTGAATAAGCTTCTTCTTTTCTTGTTGCTCCAGTTCGAGATCCAAGTGCTGCTGCTCACTCGGTTCACACGGTCGGGTACAATACTGAGAAAATGCTACATCTCGGAGTCCAAACCGCAACAGACTGAATCAGATAAACCAGTTTGACACCGAACATGCTCTAACTTCTGATAATCGACCCGATATCCAAATCCATAATAATTCCTCTTATTTCTCTAAATCTCTCCAAAAACATCAAGTCGGAAGCGTAAAAATGAGATGCGAGAGAGATTTCCATTCTAGAGAGAGAGTCATGGAAGACGCCATCAAATCCATGTGACTGACGCCATCAAATCTGTTTACCGAAGCATTCGACTGAAGAATCCATGTGAATCGATTTAGAGACTGAGTTGTATTGCTCGAGGCTTGCGAGATTGGACCGAAGACCGTTTTCCGGAAAAGTCAACCGTTGGGTCAACGGTCAACGTAAAAGTCAACGGAAGATCGGTTCGAGCGAGTCAAGCTTCGGATTAATTTAATCAGCTTTGATTTAATTATCAGTTTATGTTTATTTACTTTACTTGTAATTTCGTTTATTCAGTTATGTTTTTCTGTCGTTAGTCACCCTCACTATATATAGTGAGGGTGCCCATTACAAGTAAAGGAGTCTCCGAATGGGGAGATGATGATTTTTCTTGTAGAGTGTGAGATTTCCATTCTAGAGAGAGAGTGAGTCATGGATTCTAGAGAGAGATTGTGTGTTCTTCATGATTTCTTGTAACTAATCATTCGGTTATATGAAATCATTCGACTATGTTCATCATCTTTCTTGTTTTATGATTATTCATGATTCATCTTCATCATCTTCTTCATTTGTTTTGAGTTTTCTCATCCGAACATGTTCTTGCTCAAGATCGAGATTCTTGTAGTGAAAATCGATCCTAACAAATGGTATCAGAGCAGGTACCGATCAGATTCATCTCACCGTGAATCTGGTCACTCGAATCTGAGATTTTGAGCTTGAATGGTGAAGATGAGAAAACTTATTTTTTAGAGACTTTTTCTTTTTTTTCTTCGATTCTGGATGGATTCTGATGATATGGATGATAGATTCGTGTTTGGGAGTTCATTTAGATGTTATTTCATCTTTTACATGTTCAAATCTGTTGGAAAATTGAAGATCCGAGCTCATTTTTTTGGAACTTTGAAGTTTTTCCCGTATTTGAAGATTTTGAAGATTTTTTGCTTTGATTCATCGTTTTCTGAGCATTTCTTCATGGATTTGGATGATATGAGGTATGAATCTCAGTGGAAAACGCATTCTGGATCCATTGGAAGCATTCATTTCGTCTGAATCTCAACGGTTTGAGCGGATCTGGAAAAACACACACTGACGGTGTAAGTGTGTGTTCTTCGTGTTCTTGAAGATTTCCAGATTTAGGAGCTGTTTTGATCCGATTAGCTGCTGTTTATGGGTTGTTGGTGGCCACAATAATCTCGTGAATGGTTCAACTTCATATTTCGTGCATCATTACGGGTTTTCCTTACGGTTTTGGGCAGATTCAAGTTAACAAGTAAATTCTTCGTGTTCATCGAGTTTTCCAGATTTGTTTATCAGTTTTGAAGATTTGAAGATTGCCTTAGCGGACTTGTTCAAGTTCTTAGCATACTTGTTCTCCTCTTAGCGGACTTCATCAGTTTTTAGTGGACTTGAAACTTGTCTTAGCGTACTTGTTCTATGCTTAGCGAACTTGAGTCCTTAGCGGACTTCAGAGGTGTCTTAGCGGACTTCTGGTGGCTTTAGCGGACTTGTTTCTTAGCGAACTTGTTTACTGGGTTTTCGTTCGAGTTCGTTTCAGATGATTTTAATCGTTAAGAGTTGTAGAGGACGTCGCTACGAGTTCGTGGGTACCAAATTCGTCAAAATTGGTTGAGAAATGACTGAGTTATGAAGGAATTACGGTTTTCCGGTGGGTATCTCGTTTTTCCGGTCGTTCATTAGGGTTTGTGGTGATCGCAGGTTTTTGAGGAAGACGAGTGATGTGGCAGCGAATTATTGGGCAGAGAAGAATTTTCTCTCTCTCCTTGTCGGCTCCTAGGGCAACTCTTTATTGTTGGCGAATTCTTATTGGAGGAGAGAAGTCAGCGTGGGACCACCAGCAACTAAATGATCCGTAAATGCTCTTCTTGCTGGTGATCTGTGATTGGTGAAGAAAAAGTCGCATGGGGCCCACCTGATTCAATAAACCGTTGAAAGGGTGTGAGGTGCAGCGCCCTCATTGGCTCCCTCAACCCTCACGAGGATTCTCCTCTTTCAACCGTTGATCATTGCCTGATCTGGGCCCTTGGATCATTTATGTGCTTTTTTGTGATTGGTCAGATCCTAAGCACGCGGATCATGCCTCTACAGCCCTTGGATCTCTTGTTTTCAGCCGTAAGATGAGATTTAAAACTCAATTTTGATTGGTCCATTACTTTTCACACGGATTGTGGTCTTCTTGAGCTCAAATCTGATTGGTCATATTTTTTTAAGGAGATTATGGATTTTTCTTTGGAGATTTAATTAGACTAATTAAATATTTTGCATTCTCGTCAAATCGCGGGTATTTTTATTAGTCTTTCATAAGATTAACGAGATAATGCCGCGACGGAATTGCGAAAATATTTTATTAGTCTCGGATTTATTTCATTTTATCGAGGTTCTCGTTTATTGACGTCACGCGTACTTTAGCTATCGACCACTGACGGGTTAGCTTCCTTAGCCGGTTAATGATGCAGCTTTCTCGTTATGTCTCACGGTTTTTGTTTTTAGCTGTGGCAGCGCTGTCGTCAACTAACCGGATTAACTGGAATCTCAGTTAAATATTGGAATTTATCCGATTAAATCTCTCGGATGACCGTTTCTTGAAGAAATTTAACAGTTTATTTAATTTTCGCATCCAACCTCAGTCAAGCAGATTATTCACAACTGTCAGCATCCGGCTTCCGGTTTTTCGCAAGATTGTCCGATTTCAAGATTATTTATCTGGTTTCTCTAGGAAACCGATCGCGACGGTTCGACTCTCCACATCTGATTTTTTCCGCTTCCGCATCCGATGTTTTCAGAGAGATTTAGAGAAATAGGGGGAATTATTATGAATTTGGATATCGGGTCGATTATTCGGAGTTGGAGCATGTTCGATGTTTTACTGGTTTATCTGATTCAGTCAGTTGCAGTTTGGACTCCGAGATGTAGCATTTTCTCAGTATTGTACCCGACCGTGTGAACCGAGTGTGTCAGAGCACTTGGATCTCGTCTGGAGCAACAAGAAAAGAAGAAGCTTATTCAGAGGGGGAATCTCTTCGATAGATTGTCTCCGGTTTATCAGTTTCTCATTGAAGATGTACGGCAGAGCGATTCTTCAGCAGTTGAACAGATTTGAAAGCATCAGTCAAGGGGGAAATTGTTGGAACAAAAATCTATGTGACTGACGCCATCAAATCTGTTTACCGAAGCATTTGACTGAAGAATCCATGTGAATCGATTTAGAGACTGAGTTGTGATGCTCGAGGCTTGCAAGATTGGACCGAAGACCGTTTTCTGGAAAAGTCAACCGTTCGGGTCAACGGTCAACGTAAAAGTCAACGGAAGATCGGTTCGAGCGAGTCAAGCTTCGGATTAATTTAATCAGCTTTGATTTAATTATCAATTTATGTTTATTTGCTTTACTTGTAATTTCGTTCATTTGTTATGTTTTTCTGTTGTCAGTCACCCTCACTATATATAGTGAGGGTGCCCATTACAAGTAAAGGAGTCTCCGAATGTGGAGATGATGAATTTCTTGTAGAGTGTGAGATTTCCATTCTAGAGAGAGAGAGTGAGTCATGGATTCTAGAGAGAGAGAGTGTTCTTCATGATTCATTGATTGTAATCTTTCGATTAATGAATTCATTCGATTTGTTCATCTTTCTTCTTATGTTGATTATCTATGATTCATCATCATCATCTTCTTCATTTGTTTTGAGTTTTCTCATCCGAATCTGTTCTTGCTCAAGATCGAGATTCTCGTAGTGAAAATCGGTCCTAACAAATGGTATCAGAGCGGGACCGATCAGATTCATCTCACCGTGAATCTGGTCACTCGAATCTGAGATTTTGAGCTTGAATGGTGAAGATGAGAAAACTTATTTTTTAGAGACTTTTTCTTATTTTTTCTTCGATTCTGGATGGATTCTGATGATATGGATGATTGATTCGTGTTTGGGAGTGCATCTGGATGTTATTTTATCATCTACTTGTTCAAATCTGTTGAAGAAATGAAGATCCGAGCTCATTTTTTCGTAACTTTTGGGGTTTTCCCGTATTTGGGGTTTTTGAAGATTTTGGAGCTTGATTCTTCATTTTCTGGGCGATTCTTCATGGATTTGGATGATATGAGGTATGATTCTCATTGGAAAACGCATTCCGGATCCATTGGAAGCATCCATTTCGTCTGATTCTCAACGGTTTGAGCGGATCTGGAAAAACACACACTGACGGTGTAAGTGTGTGTTCTTCGTGTTCTTGAAAATTTCCAGATTTTGGGGGTTGAATCGATTGGTTTTTGCTGCTGTTTTGGATGTGTGAGTGGCCATAACACGTTCTACAACAGATTTGTGACAAGAATCGTTCGTTTCCATTCATTTTCGGGACTGTTTCGAGGATCGAAGGGGTATGTTCATCACTGTGTTCTTCATTCTTTTTCCAGAAATTATCAAGTTTTGAAGCCTTGAAGATTGTCCTAGCGGACTTCTACTGTTCCTAGCGGACTTTATTCCGTGTTTAGCGAACTTCTCGGGAGCTTAGCGAACTTCTACTTGCTTAGCGGACTTCACATGTTACTTAGCGAACTTCTTGAGTCCTTAGCGGACTTCATGTTCCTTCTAGCGAACTTCTGGTCGGCTTAGCGAACTTGAACGAGCTAGCGTACTTGTTTCTGGGTCTTTGCTCGAGATCGTTTCAGTGGATTATGTTCGTACAGGGTTGTAGAGGACGTCGATACGAGTTCAACGAGCTAAAATTCAATGGATTTCGTTCGGTATTCACGGAGTTATGAGCATTTTACGTTATTCCGGTGTCTCCCTTATTTTTTCCGGTGACCTGCATGTTTTTCGACCAGATTAGGGTTTCTCAGATTAAAGGAGAAGAAGGTGACGTGGCGGGTCGTCATTGGCCAAAACGGAATGTCTCTCTCCTCCTTTTATCGGTCAAACAATGTCATCATTTGTTGTTGTCGAAACTCTATTGGTCTAAGAAAAGGGGTGGGTCCAGCCTGGAGAAAAGAATCCGCTGAAAGGTTTTTAGCGCGTGGGTTGAAGGCTGGAATCATCTCGTGGGCCCAGCAAAATTAAAGAACCGTTGGAGGATTGATTTGTTGTTGGCCTGTGAATGGCTGGAGAAGTATGCGCGTGAGCCCAGCTCATAAAAAGAAATCCGTTGAATCTGCTGCTGTTGTCGGTTCCTGATTGGTGCATCACCATATCACACGGATCTTCACATCTGAGCCGCTGGATCTCCTTTTTTTTGAACCGTTGGATTATCAAGTGTGCTTTTTCAGCCGGTTTCTGATTGGGCTGCCACCACCTCACACGGATCATCATTGCTGGCCATCAGATCGTGTAAATCTCAGCCATGGATTATATTGTGAGGATTAAATCTGATTGGTTAGTCTTTTATGTCAAGGATTAAGGTTTTTTTGTGGAGATTTAATTCCATGATAATTATTTTCAGCATTTTCGTCAAACGCGGGGTTTTCTCTATCAGTTTTTCGAGACGAACGAGATAACGCCGTGACGGAATTATGAAAATTTTATTAGTCCTGGATTTATTCTATTTTATTGGGTTTCTCGTTTATTGACGTCGCGCGTAACGTTTGCTATCGATCACTGACGGGTTAGCTTTATTATCCGGTTAATTACTCGGCTTTCTCGTTATATCTCACGGTTTTATTTTTAGTGGATGCAGCGCAGATGTTAACTAACCGGACTAACTGGAATGTCAGTTAATATTGGAATTTATCCGATTAAGTCTCTCGGATGATCGTTTATTGAAGAATTTTGGCAATTTATTTTATTTTCGCATCCAACCTCAGTCACGTGGATTATTCACAACTGTCAGCATCCGGCTTCCGGTTTTTCGCAAGATTGTCCGATTTCAAGATTGTTTATCCGGTTTCTCTAGGCAACCGATCGCGACGGTTCGACTCTCCGCATCTCATTTTTACGCTTCCGACTTGATGTTTTTGGAGAGATTTAGAGAAATAAGAGGAATTATTATGGATTTGGATATCGGGTCGATTATTCGGAGTTGGAGCATGTTCGGTGTCAAACTGGTTTATCTGATTCGGTTTGTTGCGGTTTGGACTCCGAGATGTAGCATTTTCTCAGTATTGTACCCGACCGTGTGAACCGAGTGAACTGCAGCACTTGGATCTCGAACTGGAGCAACGAGAACAGAAGAAGCTTATTCAGAGGAGGAATTTCTTCACCAGATTGTCTCCGGTTTATCAGTTTCTCATTGAAGATGTACGGCAGAGCGATTCTTCAGCAGTTGAACAGATTTGAAAGCATCAGTCAAGGGGGAAATTGTTGGAACAAAAATCCATGTGACTGACGCCATCAAATCTGTTTACCGAAGCATTCGACTGAAGAATCTATGTGAATCGATTTAGAGACTGAGTTGTGATGCTCGAGGCTTGCGAGATTGGACCGAAGACCGTTTTCCGGAAAAGTCAACCGTTGGGTCAACGGTCAACGTAAAAGTCAACGGAAGATCGGTTCGAGCGAGTCAAGCTTCGGATTAATTTAATCAGCTTTGATTTAATTATCAGTTTATGTTTATTTACTTTACTTGTAATTTCGTTTATTCAGTTATGTTTTTCTGTCGTTAGTCACCCTCACTATATATAGTGAGGGTGCCCATTACAAGTAAAGGAGTCTCCGAATGTGGAGATGATGAATTTCTTGTAGAGTGTGAGATTTCCATTCTAGAGAGAGAGAGTGAGTCATGGATTCTAGAGAGAGAGAGTGTTCTTCATGATTCATTGATTGTAATCTTTCGATTAATGAATTCATTCGATTTGTTCATCATCTTTCTATGTTGATTATCTATGATTCATCATCATCATCTTCTTCATTTGTTTTTTTCTGAGTTTTCGAATCCGAACATGTTCTTGCTCAAGATCGGGATTCTTGATGTGAAAATCGGTCCTAACAAATGACGGCACAATAAAGTGGGTTTAGGGACAATGAGGGTTAATTGGCACCAATGAGTCCTAATAAGGTGTTTATATAACCAATAAGTTGTGTTTACGACCAATTATGGCCCAATATGGTGTGTTTAGTTGGGACTAATGAGTCCCACTAAGGTGTGTATATAACCAATAAATTACGTTTAGGACCAATGATGGCCCAATAAGGTGTGTTTAGTGGAGAAAATGTAGATCCGAGCTCATTTTTTCGTAACTTTGGGGTTTTCCCGTATTTGGAGTTTTTGAAGATTTTGGAGCTTGATTCTTCATTTTCTGGGCTATTCTTCATGTTTTCGGATGAAGTAAGGTATGATTTTCAGTGGAAAAGGCATTCCGGATCCATTGGAAGCATCCATTTCGTCTAAATCTCAACCGTTTGAGCAGATCTGGAAAAACACACACTACTATGTGTGTTCTTGGTGTTCTTCATATTTTCCAGAATTTAGGGTTTCTGAGAGCTGATTCGATCCATGTTTGCTGCTGTTTGGAAACTGTTTGTGGCCAGAATAGTTTCTTGATTGGTAAGAATACATGTTTCCATCATCATTCTATGATTTCCTTACAGTTTTGGGTTGTTGCGAGATCATCAAGAAAGCTGTTCTAGTATGTGTTCTTCGTGTTCTTCGAGTTTTCCAGATTTGTTTATCAAGTTTTGAAGCCTTGAAGATGTTCTTAGCGAACTTGTACCTGTTCTTGAAGATATGAAGATGTTCTTAGCGAACTTCTCCTCTTCTTAGCGTACTTCATCCATTTCTTAGCGAACTTGTTGATTTTTAGCCTACTTGAGGTGTGCTTTAGCGAACTTGAGGTCTTAGCGAACTTCATGTTCGTCTTAGCGAACTTCTGGTGGCTTTAGCGGACTTGTTTCGTTAGCGAACTTGTTTCTGGGTTTTTATCCGAGTTCGTTTCAGAAGATTCTGATCGTTAAGGGTTGTAGAGGACGTCGCTACGAGTTCAGGGGTATAAAATTCGAAGGTTTTGGTCAAGTATTCGCTGAGATATGTCGGTTTTACGTTTTTCCGGCGAGGGGGTTATTTTTTCCGGTGATCTGCGACTTTCTCCGATCGTATTAGGGTTTAGAGGTTGAGGAGATGACTGCGCTGTCGTGGCGATTTCTGATTGGTCAGCAGAGAATTACTTTCTCTCACCTAGTCGGTCAACACATGACACCTTTATTGTTGTCTAATTTTGATTGGTTATGGAGGAATGAAAGTGGGCCCACGCTGCTCAAGGAGCCATCAAAGCCGTTGATGGCTGTGTATGGTGTCGCGCTTCTATTGGCTGACAAGGAATGAGAATGGCAGCTCTCTCTTCCCTCTTTGTCGGCTACCTAGTCCCCTCTTTCTGCTGTCGAATTATTATTAGAGGGATAGGAAACTGTGGGTCCCAGCTGTCCAAGACAACCGTTGAAAATGGTTTTGGCTGGCGCGCCCTCATTGGCTGCTTCTCATCCACACGGATCAGCCCTCACAAGCCGTTGGATCAGATTGGTCACAGCCGTAGGATCTTGCTGTGTGCTTTCTTGGCCCTATTCTGATTGGCCAGAATTGCTACACACGGATCACACTTTCCAGCCATCAGATCTATTAGATCTCAGCCGTAAATTTATTTGGAATCTCAAATTCTGATTGGGCATTTTATTTTAACATGGATTATGGTTTTCTTGGTGGGAATTAATTGACTAATTAATTTTTCAAGCTATTTCGTTAAATGCGGGCGATTTTCTTATCAGTTTTTCGAGACGAACGAGATAACGCCGCGACGGAATTTCAGAAAATTTTTTTAGTCTCGGATTTATTTCATTTTATTGGGGTTCTCGTTTATTGACATCGCGCGCAACGTTTGCTATCGATCACTGACGGGTTAGCTTTATTATCCGGTTAATTACTCGGCTTTCTCGTTATATCTCACGGTTTATTTTTAGTGGATGCAGCACTGTCGTCAACTAACCGGATTAACTGGAATCTCAGTTAAATATTGGAATTTATCCGATTAAATCTCTCGGATGACCGTTTCTTGAAGAAATTTAACAGTTTATTTTATTTTCGCATCCAACCTCAGTCAGGCAGATTATTCACAACTGTCAGCATCCGGCTTCCGGTTTTTCGCAAGATTGTCCATTTTCAAGATTTTTGCACCGGTTTCTCTAGGCAACCGATCGCGACGGTTCTACTCTCCGCATCAGATTTTTACGCTTCCGACTTGATGTTTTTGGAGAGATTTAGAGAAATAGGGGGAATTATTATGAATTTGGATATCGGGTCGATTATTCGGAGTTAGAGCATGTTCAGTGTCAAACTGGTTTATCTGATTCAGTTTGTTGCGGTTTGGACTCCGAGATGTAGCATTTTCTCAGTATTGTACCCGACCGTGTGAACCGAGTGAGCGGAACACTTGGATCTCGAACTGGAGCAACAAGAACAGAAGAAGCTTATTCAGAGGGGGAATCTCTTCGACAGATTGTCTCCGGTTTATCAGTTTCTCATTGAAGATGTACGGCAGAGCGATTCTTCAGCAGTTGAACAGATTTGAAAGCATCAATCAAGGGGGAAATTGTTAGAACAAAAATCTATGTGACTGACGCCATCAAATCTGTTTACCGAAGCATTCGACTGAAGAATCCATGTGAATCAATTTAGAGACTGAGTTGTGATGCTCGAGGCTTGCAGTTTGGACCGAAGACCGTTTTCTGGAAAAGTCAACCGTTCGGGTCAACGGTCAACGTAAAAGTCAACGGAAGATCGGTTCGAGCGAGTCAAGCTTCGGATTAGTTTAATCAGCTTTGATTTAATTAACAGTTTATGTTATTTACTTTACTTGTAATTTCGTTCATTCATCATGTTTTTCTGTTGTCAGTCACCCTCAGTATATATAGTGAGGGTGCCCATTACAAGTAAAGGAGTCTCCGAATGGGGAGATGATGAATTTCTTGTAGAGTGTGAGATTTCCATTCTAGAGAGAGAGTGAGTCATGGATCCTAGAGAGAGATTGTGTGTTTTTCATGATTTCTTGATTGTAATCATTCGATTAATGAAATCATTCGACTATGTTCATCATCTTTCTCATGTTTATGATTATCTATGATTCATCTTCATCATCTTCTTCATTTGTTTTTGAGTTTTTCTCATCCGAACTCGTTCTTGCTCAAGATCGAGATTCTCGTAGTGAAAATCGGTCCTAACAAATTTTTTTTTTTTTTTTTTTTTTGATGATCAAGTCGAATGAATTCATTAATCGAAAGATTACAATCAATGAATCATGAAGAACACTCTCTCTCTCTAGAATCCATGACTCACTCTCTCTCTAGAATGGAAACCTCACACTCTACAAGAAATTCATCATCTCCCCATTCGGAGACTCCTTTACTTGTAATGGGCACCCTCACTATATATAGTGAGGGTGACTGACAACAGAAAAACATGATGAATGAACGAAATTACAAGTAAAGTAAATAACATAAACTGTTAATTAAATCAAAGCTGATTAAACTAATCCGAAGCTTGACTCGCTCGAACCGATCTTCCGTTGACTTTTACGTTGACCGTTGACCCGAACGGTTGACTTTTCCAGAAAACGGTCTTCGGTCCAAACTGCAAGCCTCGAGCATCACAACTCAGTCTCTAAATTGATTCACATGGATTCTTCAGTCGAATGCTTCGGTAAACAGATTTGATGGCGTCAGTCACATAGATTTTTGTTCTAACAATTTCCCCCTTGACTGATGCTTTCAAATCTGCTCAACTACTGAAGAATCGCTATGCCGTACATCTTCAGTGAGAAACTGATAAACCGGAGACAATCTGTCATAGAGATTCCCCCTCTAAATAAGCTTCTTCTTTTCTTGTTGCTCCAGTTCGAGATCCAAGTGTTCCGCTCACTCGGTTCACACGGTCGGGTACAATACTGAGAAAGTGCTCCATCTCGGAGTCCAAACCGCAACAGACTGAATCAGATAAACCAATCAAACACTGAAAATGCTCCAACTCCGAATAATCGACCCGATATCCAAATCCATGATAATTCCTCTTATTTCTCTAAATCCCTCCAAAAAAACATCAAGTCGGAAGCGTAAAAACAGATGCGGAGAGTCGAACCGTCGCGATCGGTTGCCTAGAGAAACCAGATAAATAATCTTGAAATCGGATAATCTCGCGAAAAACCGGAAATCGGATGCTGACAGTTGTGAATAATCCGTGTGACTGAGGTTGGATGCGAAAATAAAGTAAACTGATAAATATTTCCAATAAACAGTCATCCGAGAGATTTAATCGGATAAATTCCAATATTTAACTGAGATTCCAGTTAATCCGGTTAGTTGACATCCGCGCTGCATCCACTAAAAAATAAAACCGTGAGATATAACGAGAAAGCTGAGTAATTAACCGGATAATAAAGCTAACCCGTCAGTGATCGATAGCAAACGTTACGCGCGACGTCAAAAAAACGAGAACCCCAATAAAATAGAATAAATCCGCGACCAATAATAATTTTCGCAATTTCGTTCGGGCGTTATCTCGTTCGTCTCGAAAAACTGATAAGAAAAACGCCCCCGTTTTAACGAAAATGCAGGAAAAATTAATTATTTAAAAAAATCTCTCCAAAATAAGCACAATCCTTGTGAAGTGCCATTAACCAATCAAAACTGCTTAATCAATCTCCATGTACGGCCTGGATTAAACTGATCCAAAGGCATATAGAGGCGATCTACGTGAAAGGCTTTAGGCCAATTAGAAAATAGCACAAAACTGATCTAACGGCTCAAAAAATAGAGATCCAGCGGCTTAGATCAAGCAATCCATGTGTGGTTGAAAAGGACCAATCAGAGGGAGACAACGCTGAGCATTTCCAACGGTTCTATTGACAGAAGGGACCCACGCTGACTTTCTCTTGAGCCAATCACAGCGCAACAACGCTAACCTTTCACATGGAAACCTTGTACCAGATGGGACCCGCCGCCAACCTCTTCAGCCAATAGGAGGCCAGCAACGGAAAAGGTAAGGGGA